>CM074739.1:77150813-77293313 GCA_037367245.1 Phrynocephalus guinanensis
CTGTGCAGAGTTCTTCAAGTGGACTGATTTCCTCGAGCATAAGAAGAATTGCACGAAAAACCCACTGGTGTTGATTGTGAATGAAGATGAAGCAGCACCACCTTCTGAAGAATTCCCTGAACCCTCGCCCATTAGCTCTCCTAGTGATCAAGCAGACAGTGAAGCTGTTGAAGAGAGTGTCTTGCCTGAGAATAACGAGAGCTGTGAGATAAAGAGTGCAGAAAAGGAAGAAGAACCCATGGAGATAGAACCTTCTATAGAAAAAAGTTACCCCACTCCAGGCACATCTACCACAGCTACATCACTACCTCAGATTAGTGAACCATCTTCCTTGACAAGTTATAATATGCCAAACACTAACGTAACCTTAGAGACCTTGTTGAGTACTAAAGTGGCTGTTGCACAGTTCTCACAGAGTACAAGATGTGTAGCTTCTGCAAGCACAGCCAGTGGGGTTACAGCAATCGCCATCCCAATGATACTTGAGCAGCTGATGGCACTGCAGCAACAACAAATCCACCAGTTGCAGTTAATTGAGCAGATCCGTAGTCAGGTGGCAATGATGAATCGACAACCATTACGTCCCACTTTAAATCCAACGACTCCTTCCCAGAGTGCGACTGTGCAAGCCCCTAACCAACTTCAAGGTTTTGCCGCAAACTCATCGCTTCAGTTAGCAGCAGTCGTTCCTTCTGCCATAGTGGCACAAGCCACTAGCAATCCACCAACTGCCTTTGAGAGCTCTCAGCACATTTCAAGGCCTACATCAGGCACAAGTACCCCCAATGTGTCTAGCAATGGTTCTTCTGCTCCAAATGAATCAAGCACACCATCTTCTAATGCTGTTACAGCTTCATTAGCATCAGTTTCTGTGTCAAATAGTACTAGCAGATCTTCACAGCTCCCTAACCCTTCAACCCCACCTTCAGTAGGACCAGGAAATCTCCTCACCTCAGCTTCAAGCCTGCCAAACCCACTTCTACCTCAGACTTCATCCAGTAGCGTAATTTTTCCTAATCCACTGGTTAGCATTGCTGCAACAGCCAATGCACTTGATCCTCTGTCTGCGCTTATGAAGCACCGGAAAGGAAAGCCACCAAATGTGTCTGTGTTTGAACCCAAGACAAGTTCTGAGGATCCGTTTTTTAAACATAAATGTCGATTTTGTGCCAAGGTCTTTGGGAGTGACAGCGCTCTACAGATACACTTGCGCTCACACACAGGAGAAAGACCTTTTAAGTGTAACATATGTGGGAATCGGTTTTCCACAAAAGGCAATTTGAAAGTTCATTTTCAGAGGCATAAGGAGAAGTATCCACACATTCAGATGAACCCATATCCAGTTCCAGAATACCTCGATAATGTTCCCACATGCTCTGGGATTCCATATGGAATGTCATTGCCACCAGAAAAACCAGTTACTACTTGGTTAGATAGTAAGCCAGTGTTACCAACGGTTCCAACTTCAGTTGGATTGCAACTTCCTCCCACAATACCTGGGGTGAATAGTTACGGAGATTCCCCAAGTATCACTCCTGTGAGCAGATCACCCCAGAGGCCATCCCCTGCATCAAGTGAATGCACTTCCTTATCCCCTAGCCTAAACAATTCTGAATCTGGCATTCCTTTGTCTGCTGAATCTCCACAACCAATTCATAGTGGTTCAACTATGACTAAGACTGAACCTGTCAGTATTCCTGTGACAAATGCAAGGCTAGGAGATATTTCTGTAACTGGACAGGTTGCTGCAGTATCTACATCTTCAGTTCCTAATGCTGTCACGGACACCAGCATTTCTACAAGCATCCCAAACCCTGTGCTTCCAGCATTGTCTGACCAGTTCAAAGCTAAGTTTCCATTTGGTGGTCTCCTAGACTCTATGCAAACATCAGAAACCTCAAAACTGCAACAGCTTGTAGAGAACATCGATAAGAAGATGACAGATCCAAATCAATGTGTCATTTGTCACCGTGTGCTCAGTTGTCAGAGTGCTCTCAAGATGCATTACAGAACCCATACAGGAGAAAGACCATTTAAATGCAAAATTTGTGGACGTGCATTTACTACAAAAGGCAATCTAAAAACACATTTTGGAGTTCATCGAGCGAAGCCACCACTCAGAGTACAGCATTCATGTCCCATTTGTCAGAAGAAATTTACAAATGCTGTTGTTCTTCAGCAGCATATTCGTATGCACATGGGTGGGCAAATTCCCAACACACCTTTACCAGAGGGCTTCCAAGATGCCATGGATTCAGACCTTTCCTTTGATGAAAAGAATGCAGAAACATTGAGCAACTATGATGATGACATTGATGACAATTCTATGGAGGAAGACCCTGAATTAAAAGACAATGCAAGTGACTCCTCAAAACCACTTATACCTTACTCTGGGTCATGTCCACCTTCCTCGCCATCTGTCATTTCTAGCATTGCTGCATTGGAAAATCAAATGAAAATGATTGATTCTGTCATGAACGGTCAACAGCTGACAAATCTAAAATCTATAGAAAATGGGTCAGGGGAGAGTGACCATCTTAGCAATGATTCTTCTTCAGCTGTAGGAGATCTAGAGAGCCAGAGTGCAGGAAGCCCAGCAATGTCTGAGTCCTCTTTGTCTATGCAAGCTTTGTCTCCTGTAAACAGCAACAGTGAAAGTTTCAGATCAAAATCCCCAAGCTTTAGTAACCAAGAAGAACAACAAGAAATACAGTTAAAGACAGAAAAACCTGACAGTCCACCACTACCACCTACTGTTGAAAATGGAGGTGCACTAGATCTGACAGCCACCAACCCAGGAAGACCACTCATCAAAGAAGAAACTCCTTTTAGCCTGCTGTTCCTGAACAGAGAACGTGGTAAGTTTAAAAGTACTGTTTGTAATATCTGTGGCAAGCCTTTTGCTTGTAAGAGTGCATTGGAAATTCACTACCGCAGCCATACTAAAGAGCGTCCATTTGTTTGTACAGTCTGCAATCGTGGGTGTTCCACTATGGGTAATTTAAAACAGCACTTACTGACACACAAATTAAAAGAGCTGCCTTCTCAGTTATTTGAACCCAACTTTACTCTAGGTCCCAGCCAAAGCACTCCTAGTCTGGTCACCAGCACTGCGCCTACTATGATCAAAATGGAAGTGAATGGTCACAGCAAGCCGATCTCATTGGGTGAGGTTCCATCTCTTCCAGCTGGAATCCAGGTTCCTGCTGTACCACAGACAGTGATGAGTCCAGGCATCACTCCTATGCTGGCACCCCCACCACGTCGAACACCCAAACAACACAACTGTCAGTCATGTGGGAAGACTTTCTCCTCAGCAAGTGCACTACAGATACATGAACGCACCCATACTGGTGAAAAGCCATTTGGTTGCACAATCTGTGGTAGAGCTTTTACCACAAAAGGGAATCTTAAGGTAAGAAAGGAAACTTTGATATTTGAACAAAATTATACAAATTAGAAAATATAAATATGAAGGTCAAAAGTGCTGAATCTAATCAGAAGGTTCTGTTTTTCTTTTTTAAAAATGCTAGTCAAAACAGGAGGAATTGAAAGGAAATTACCATTGTAATGCAATATCCTTACATAATATATTCGTTGGATCAGTACATTATGCTAAGACTTCATTTAGTATGATAGTTATGAATGCATAGCAAAGTTCAAACACTGTTCATTTTAAACTGGTTTTAAATAGTTTTTTTGAGTTGGTTTAAATGGAATGAATATTTGAATCTGTATTATACCTTACTTTTGGGGTGCTTGTGAATTATATGCTTGTGAATTATATGCGCTTGCAGCGGGTCCAGAACGCGGCGGCCAGGCTGGTGGTTGGTGCGCGTCGTTTCGACCACATCACCCCAGTCCTGGTCCGCTTGCACTGGTTGCCCGTTGCAGCCCGGATTAGATTCAAGGTCCTGGTTTTAGTTTATAAAACCCTCCATGGCTTGGGACCGGACTACCTGGCAGAGCGTATCGCTCAGCGGTCAACTTCGGCCCATCCCGTTCGGCAGGCGCGAGCGCACTTGCTTCGGGTCGCCACCCCTCGGGAAGCCCGGAGGACGAGCACTCGGACCCGGGCTTTCTCTGTGGCGGCCCCCAGCCTCTGGAATTCCATCCCCAGTGAAGTGCGCTCTGCAGAGTCCCTGCTGGCCTTCCGAAAGGCTCTAAAAACCTACCTTTTTCGTGAGGCCTTTGGCGATAGTTAAAACCTTTTTTTTTTCCTTTTCCCGCCATCGCAATTTGCGCGTTAGTCGAGGTGTTATTTGGTTTTAACAGTGTCTAGGGTTTTATAGGTTTGTCTGTTTGATTACTGATTGACTATTTATTGTATTTCGCTGGCCTTGCAGCCTCCATGTAAGCCGCTTAGAGTACCCAGTAGATAAGCGGGATATAAATATAACAAATAAATAAATAAAATAAATAAATATTACTAAACACTATAAAATAGGTAATGAATAAATATGCTCCCCCTTTCCCCTTTCTCATCCTCCATGACTACAAAGAGATTGGAAGTTTGAGCTCTTGGTCTACAGCTAAAAACTGATATGAAGTTAATTTTGACGTTGGTTACTGGAAGCAAGCCTGGTTCATAAACTCCTATTTGAAATTAGCTTGTTTCCATAAACCATAGTTAAGATTAACGACAGGTTGAATGACAAACAAATTATAGTTAATGTTAAATGGAATTGAAATCTTGTGAACCTCTTCAGACCCATGGTAAAAATGAGAGTAGGATTTGTGAACCTGAATCGGTCTGTGGCTCATTGTCATTGTTACAATGCTAAAATATGTTTCAGACTTAAATCTGAATGTGTCTGTTCTAATTATAAAAAGAAGAGTTTTGTTAGTATATATATCAACACACTTTAAAATCAGTTATGTTTGTGTTTATAAACTTCTATTTTAATGAATGTTTCAAGGATGCATTTTCTCTCATCAATGGCTTATACAGTTTATACTTGCATTATGATATGTAATGAATATATAAATAGCACATTTTTAAAAACCTCAAAAGATTATTCAACATAAACTGACTCAAGATTTATAATTTATATTATGTGTAGGGTTGCTGGTGTTTTTGTCTGTTATTGCAAGATTATATGGTCTTAGATTTTTTTTGTATCTTCCAAAGGCATGATAGTTACATCGGCAGCATCATTTTAAAAAAATGTAGTCACATCAGATTATATCTTAGCCCTTTCGCTTCCTCCTGGTCATGTTACAAAATGCTCAGTAGGACGTCCAAGTTGCACAGTGGCATTGCAAACTTGCTTATAGGAATCAAGGAAAATATATATCTTTACTTTTAAAAATCCAGTCTAATATAATGGTTATAAGATAAAATCCTAGTGCTGTCGTTTACCGTTATACCAATAGTTCCCAATCTTGGGTCCCCAAATGTTCTGGAAGTTTTAGTCCAGGAACTCTTGAGGACACCGGCCTGGCTTGAATACTGAGATGAGCACCGCCCCTAGAGTCGGAGACGACTAGCACGCATGTGCGGGGGTGTGTGTGTGGACCTTTACCTTTTTAAGGAAAGTTAGTTCTGAGCAGGTTGCATAGATTGTAATGAGATTTCATCTACTTGTTACCAACCTGTTCTGTTGATTTATGTGGGACTTTCTTGGAGAGCTCAGTGGTTGAATCAGGAGTAGGGAGTTTGATTTCCCACAGTGCCTCCAAAGAAAAATGTTAGTCTATGTGGGCAAGCTGCACTGTCCTAGGGTGCTTGCAGAAGTGGGTAACCACTTCTGAGGACTCTTTACTTAGAAAACTCTGTCAAGGGGCACCATACTTCAGAATTGACTAGATGGCATTATTATTATTATTATTTAGCTTTGTTTAACATTAGATCAATTTGGGGGGGGAAAAACATTCTTTGGCTGCAAAGATCTGAGCGTAAGATGAGATATTTAGTGCATGTTCAAGGAATAATAGTTGTCCCTTTTAGCAGATATCATCCCTGTGCTGAGTTGTGTTGCAGTAAACCCCTCAGAACTTAGGGTGGCTTAACTTCCTCGTAAACAGTAGTGGGATTGAGCTGCCCGAATCTTATATATTAATACTTTTTAAAGCTGTCAGTGTTTTAAAAGTTGAGCCAATAAAGGGATATTAAAGGAACATTAGTCTTTCAAATCTCATAAGAGTGTTGCAAAATTTTAAATGCAATTCTCCTGCAAAGGGGAATTTTCCAATTTATTTTTGGTTTTGCTTGTTGTGGAAAAACATAACTTCTTTGGAAGGGCTTGTAAATTATTTATAAATTTACCTGAAAATTGTTGGATTTTTAAATGAATCAGTATGCAGAATCTACATGGAGTATGCAGAACTGGTGCACATTTGCTTATTTGCCCATCTTTCTTGATTTGTTTTTTTTCTGAAGGTTCACATGGGAACTCATATGTGGAACAATGCCCCTGCACGGCGTGGCCGACGGCTTTCTGTGGAAAACCCCATGGCTTTATTAGGAGGGGATGCTCTGAAGTTTTCAGAAATGTTCCAAAAGGATTTGGCAGCTCGGGCAATGAATGTTGACCCGAATTTTTGGAACCAATATGCTGCAGCTATTACTAATGGACTCGCAATGAAGAACAATGAAATTTCTGTCATACAGAATGGAGGCATTCCTCAGCTCCCAGTAAGTTTAGGCGGAAGTGCCATTCCGTCTTTAAGTAACATTACCGCTGGAATGGACAAAGCTCGCACCGGCAGTAGCCCTCCCATCCTTGGCTTGGACAAAGCGAGTTCTGAAACTGGAGCCAACCGCCCATTCACAAGGTTTATTGAGGATAATAAAGAGATTGGCATAAATTAAAAAGCATTCAGTGCAAGTAACAGTTGGACCACTACTCAACACAACACTTGTTCTTTCATGTACAGTTTTTTGGGAGTTAAACATTAGTTTTGTGACCTAATTGCATAGGTTCCCTTTAAGATTTTACCCCATAGCCGAAATGCATAACTATGTGTCTGCTGAAAAGTTGTCTTGCAAGATTTGCATGGGACTACTTTCAACAGTGAGCTGACTGTTAGTGAGAACTTTGGGACCTTTTTTAATTTAAGTAAAGGGCAAATCATTGGATAAATGCATTAGGGGACTAGAGAAGACTAAATTGTTTTATTTTATTTTTTGTTCGTAATCAAAACAAAATAAAATGCCATCAATTGAGTAAAAGGAAGCTTCACAATGGCATTTTAATCCAACTCCTTTCCTGGTTTTGTTCCACTGAGCTAGAAACTTGAACAATGTTTTTAGAATCTAACATTCAATAAGTGATTTAGTACCCTAAGGCTGTGTATGATTACAAGTATTCTTGTCTGTAGTATTTATAATGTAAAGATAATGCGGGTAACAGACAATATACTAGCCCCATCCTTAAATGAAGCTTTTGTACTGCAAAATACAACTGGCTATGTGATTTTTTTTTATTTAAGAAGCAGGTTTTGTTTTACTATAAATAAGTGGTTTATTTCAATGCAGGCAAATTGTGAAGTTTTATTGGGAAAGATAGCATGCTTTTCATGTGCAAGTACCTGTCAGTAACAAACCATTTTAATTTAAATATTTGTAGCTGCTATGTGGACAGAGTTGTTCTATTAAATGAAAAAAAAATGTAGTGTGGACTTCAGTTCATGGTTGGAAAACAAGTTACAGACAAACCTTATCACTATTGATTATTCACAACGTTATAAGCAGTTGTGGGTAAAACATTTCATGTTATCAAAGGCTGTACAATAAAAAATGCAGTGTTTGTATAATGTGGTTGCAAACTCTTAATTTATACTATTGCACTTTTAGTATTTTGTATTTAGGGAGGTTTGTCTATAATTTGAATCTGAACAAAGATGTAAGCTATTTTATAAATAGTACTTTGGCTTGAGGAATAAGTGGGAGGATATTTGTTGTGTTTGTCTTTAAGGTCAAACAGTATGAGAGATCTCTGGTCCTTTCAACAGGAAAGCCACTAAGAACTGTCAGATTCTCTGGATATAAAGGGGCCTGCCATTTCTTAAACTGAAATGATTCATTTAACTTTTCTATAAGCCCACCCTCCAGCAGACCTTTGATATGTTAATCTTAGGGATGTGATATCAGTGCAAGCCAAGGAGAGGCTAAAGAAAACATTGTGTAGGCTTAATTTTGCTGTAATCTGTTCTGTCTCTTTCACTCCCACCCACCAGCTAGATGCTGACTGCTTAATAGCACTGGTATGCAAAGCAAAACAGAGAAAAAATATCAAGTGTCAGTTGTACATTGTACATAAATGCCCAATTCTCACTGTTTTGGGCCTTTTTTTTCTTTTTTCTCCTCCCCCTCTTTTTTTAAAATATTCTGAGATTTACTGCAAAGCACAATGTATTCTGATTATTCAAATACAATTTTCAGTTGTTTTAAATATTGTTTAACGTTATGACTAAAGGGAATGTTTCCACTCTTAAGCTAGGAAACGCTGGTGAGGTTGGGGAGTAATCAAAACTTGAACAGTTGATGTTTTGTATACTACCTCATTTTTGTGCATTACAAGCATGGTGAAGTCTGAGACTATGAACTTCCGTCTAATAAAATTGTTCAAGGGACATTATGGGTAGCTGGGAAACAGCACAAGATGTTTTATCCCCCTGAAGAAAGAATCAAACAGCAAGGTCTTCTCAGTTGAGACCCGGAAAATAGGACAATCTCTTTCTTGTGCAACAGCGACAACAAATATTACTGTAAGAGGATGGACTGTTTCTGCTATTGTGTCATTGAATGAAAAGTTCGAAAGACTGATTAGTGGTTTGTTTCTACTTTGAAATGAACAATGGCTCTGTTTTCTACAACGATACACATACTATATATGTGCACATATACGTGCATATATAAAATATATATGTAGGCATATGTGTGTGTATATATACATATATATAAACCTAGAGAGAAAATAAAACATCCTTATATGATAGCGTCTTCTACCATCAATGACTACCGTTTGTGTTTGGGATGTTTCAGAACTGGGAAACCAAGAAACTAAGGTGGCTTAATGTTGCTGTTTTTCAGCAAATGAATGTTTTGGTTTTTTTTTAATTTATCTGTGTCTATTTTTGGTGTGTGTGTGTTTTTTTTTTTTTTGTTTAGTATTTTGTACCATGTAGTGTTATCTCTTCTCCCTAAAGGATGTGCATAACTTAAAAAAGAGATGTAAAGTGTTGTAAATAAGATGGCTGATAAAGGTACAGTAAGACTGACCCCATTTTGTATTCAGGGTTAGGCCATTCCTCTCTGCATGGTGAAGAGAGACACTATTTTTATACTGCGATACCATGTAGGGCTAGGAGCCTCCCTGAACCAGCTGGGAATTGTTACCTAGATCCAATATTTTTTATTATTAAATCTTGTTGGCTCGACACATCTGCTGATTGAAATGGATGTCTTAGTCTAGGTTACTATTTTTGTCAGATGGAATTGAATAAAATGCAGGATGTAATATTATTTATGAATTGTGTTCCATGATTATTCCAGTAACAGAGTGAGATACAAGAGTATGGCCATCTGCGGCAGTTTGATGACAGTGACTTTTAATTGTTGGATGTGAAAAGCTGGCACCTTGTTTTTACATTATTTGAACACATCCAAGTGGATAGATGTTGGCAAGCCAAGTGGATGGATATTGAGAAATAAAAAATCAGAGTCCTACACACATTTACAATACCAGCAACAATAAATGTATCGAAAATGACTGTGCCTTGGAGCAGCCCTCTAGCTGGCTCCCTTGGAAGTCATCATTCTATTAAATTCAATTTGCACAAATAACACTGTGTATTTATTCTCAACGTGAACCAAGGATTCATGGATGCGCGCAATAAACGGTGCATGTCTGAACGTAATTTTTTCCCTCCTGCAGTTTTTATTTCAGTGTTGATTCTTGTGGATTTCACGTGGTACTGAAACAAAAACTGCAAGGAAATTTAAAGATGAACAGAGCCCGATTGTAGGGCTCTCACTGAATAAAGAAAATACATCCCAGCTCTCTTACACCCCTGAAGCAATTTAACAGTCACAGTCTACCGTTTTGCTTTTGATCTTAAACCTTGATCAGGTTTAGTTCAGGTAAAAGTATTTCATCTGCAGAATGGAACAAGAATATTAAGGACTTCGTTTTATTAATTTTATAACAGTTTCACAAGTCCAATGGGTAGAGGAACACTTGAGGCTGCCACATACCACTCTGCAAAAGCTGTTGGATGTAAAAATGAAAACATAAGAACATGTTACTTGGTCACAGGAAACCAAGATGTGGCAAGAACTGCAAGGTGTGTGTGTGTGTGTGTGTGTGTGTGTGTGTGTGTGTGTGTGTGTGTGTGTGTTTTTGTTTTGTATTTTTGAGGAAGCTTTGCTTCTAAGGTTCTGATTTGTCTGCTGCAGATTGAAATTAAATAAGCAGACAAAAATATATGAAAGGTGATCTACAACTGTTCAGCATTCAACAGTACAAACACTAATACAATTAAATTTGTGCCCTAAAAAGCAATTTCGGTTCCCATCTAGATAATGTGCAAATTAAACTCTTACAAGTTTTCAGTCTACATAATATGAGTGTGTGTGTGTGTGTGTGTGTGTGTGCATAAACATTTTTGTGCTAATGACTGCTTGTTGTATTCACATTGCCTATGTTTCACAAAGAACATTTTAAGATTAAGCCAACATTTAATTGTGTTACAGATAAGTATAGGTGCTCTTATTAGCCTGGTAATTTCTGCACACACAACAATGCCAGTAGTGAACATTGTCAGCAAGAACCATGCCTTTCTATTCATCTACACTTCTATTTGAAGAAGACACATTCCTTTGCTTTTTAACAATTATGAAGCAGCATGCCATTTTGATAGCCGTTTTCGTCTCAGTGCTGCTCCTTAATGCCTTTCCAGAGAATTAGTTTTAGTTTTCCTAGCAGCAACAGAATTTTCTATACAGTACTGTATATCTTAATTGACCAGGTCCTAGAAGAAAAACCAAACAGCTTCATTTTTACTAGTAGCACATATACTTCTTAGGAAGTGCAATTTGCACTAGAATTTTTATTGTGACATAACATTTTGAATTAGTATATACTTTTATGACATCTCATGCCACCATATACCACCATACATTGTCACAAGACATCTGAAAGGGATGGTGCAACATTAGTACAGAAATTGACCTTGGGAGGGGCCATTCCTTTATTGTGATTTATTAATTTCTGTTCTACTTGAAGTGCTCAGAGCAATTTGGATTGTAAAACTCAATAAACCATTATTTAAATAAAATTAAGCAGTGTAATGTCACGAGAAAACTAGGAAAGCTCAAATTAAACTGAATAACATTGACACTTGTTGGTAACATTTATGAACTCATATTTCTGGATTTTTATCTACAACCAGTGAAAATTTTTGTATGATAAAGCTTGTTCATATTATGGAAAACTTTTTTTAAAAAAAAGCTATAAATGGGATTTGTTTTAGAGATGCAAGATGATTTACCAACTTCAAAAACTGAAAACATTGTGTAGGAAAAGATAAATTATAACAATAAATTGTACAGAACAATTTATTATGTAATATATAAAATAATAAAAATGTGACAAGCTTTTGCCCTGTTCTACTGATGAGGAAATAGCCCAAACTCTCCATCACTGATCAGATTAAAGAACTCAGCCGAAACATTTTGAATTGAAATGTCTTTCTTTGACAGGAAAATAGAACTGATCTGGTGCCTGATCATTGGATAAGTGTGAGACCATTCTAATCCAATTAATGTGGGGATATTCCTATTCAGGCATTATACATCTGACTGCTGGAAGCATGCAGCCTGGGAGAGGGGAAGTGTTAGTCCCATTGCTTACACATGGAGAGTAACATTTCTAATGAGGAGAGCTGTCTTCTGTGCATGGGAAACGAGTGTTCTGGATCACATGAAGAAACTTCACATATAGAACATTTTTTTCCTTGAGGAAACCATATTTTGTATTAAAAGAGAAATTGAGGTTTGTGTAGAGAGAACAGAACAAACATGCTCCCTTTCTCCGGTGTTGACTTGGGAATACTGGAACAGGGTTTCAGTGTTACACTGATTGGTATTTGTGAGACTTCCATATAAATTCAGGATAGGGATTAGGCTGTGTATCTTCAATATTATTTCTTTGCATGCTGTATTCTCCCATCCAATAGTGACATCAACACCACCGTATCCTACTAAAGGAGTTCAGTTTCATCACTTGATCCATTCCTGAAGTTACGCTATATCATTATGCTTCAGTGATGCACATTTTGCAGAATAGGACATTAGAAGCTTGCCTAGCAAACTTCTTCCTCTGATTCAATGCATCACTATCTTATCCCTTAACATTTGTTTTTTGTTTTCTTCAAATTTACATATTCATGAAAGTTTCTCTAATAATTGGGCTTAAACATGACTTGATGCCACCCGATGACTTGATGACAATATTGCAAAAAGAGTTTAGTGTTGAACTTTAAAAGGATGCAGGTTATTGCCAAATGTGTTTTAGGATCCAGTTCTTGGGTTCCGGGTTCCTAACTTATGGAAAATAACAAGCTTTTAGCTGTTATAAATGTCTTCTGAATTATTTTTAAATGGCAGGTGTGGCTGTAAAATCACCATCGGCATATTCAGTACTTACATGGAATTTGCTTTCAACATTTGTAATTAGAGGCCTAACTGTCTGGTGGACAGAAAGTCTAAGCAGTACCTTTTAATGGTCTGAGCCTAATTCAAATATTGTACATCTTCAGTCTTTCAAAACAAGCGGCTATAATGGTTACATTAAAGTAGCAAAGATTCCACAGTAACATATAGGTACATATCAAACCACTACACTATTACGGCTCCTGTGCAGTAACTTTTCTATAGCATGCTTTCCTCTCAGTTTCACTCATCTATCAGTTGTTTAATTTTCCGAGCTGATTACTAATCAGGTTAAGGATTGCTCAACATCCTCTCCCTTTTCTGCTATCCAAATCTTGTATAACTGCTGTCATTTGGGATAGCTTGACCTAAACAAGGTCACACATATTGTTAGTCTTTCATTTTACTCAAGGTGAGTTACTAGATTGTATGGAGAAGAATTGGAGACTTCTGTTCTCAGAAAAAGATTAATCTAACAGTCATCCAGATAGCTGTAACCTTGAATGATGAAGGCAAACAAAGCCACGACAACTGCCTTACAGGGTAGCTGACTCTTGCTAAGAATGTTAACTGATTATCCAACCCAATAAAAGATCATTTCTGTTGGCCTTATGGAAACATCCTATGCAGGAATTTCTTTTCCTTCTACAAATAGAGGCCAGGGAAGCCTCAGAGAAATATGTGAGGCAATCTCCTTAAGCGGTGGAGATCTAGGTTAGCAGCTTACTACAAAGATCTTGTCACTTTTTCTTAGATTGCTGTGGTGGTTGTGTAACTTCCGGTATCACAAAAATATCATGGAGGAACACTGCAAGGTCATGGATAGGACTGTTGAAGAGGTCTTTCCTGGAGGGTGGGTGTTGTGTTCATGTGCTTGCCCCCCCCCCCGACCATTTCACTTGCTATCAACAAACACTTCTTGTGATTTTCCTATACTGTACTGCTGCCACCAACTAGCTTAGCTAGTAAATTAAAGCCTTCAGACTTTTTAAATTGAATAAAAACAAAAGAAGTTTATTGATAACAATGCAGAATCAAAATCATCAATGGTAACATGTTGAGGCATAAATAAAAATATGAAACTTGCTCTAACCCACTTAAGTTTGATTACTAATAAAGATGAATAAATGCACACCCTGTTCCTAAGTTCACAAACTCTCGACACTTAGATTTTTCACAGACACTCTAACAATCCTCTCTCTTCTTTAGCACTCTTTAATTCTCAGATGGTGCCAGACCCTATATGATTCTCTCTTCTGAAGGTGTGGGTCCCTATCTGGCTAAAACACTACTGAGGAGTCTCTTAAATCTTCTCGGGCCACTCCCTAGACTCTCTCATTGGTCTATCAACCCACCAATTGGTACATGTAGTATGATACACCACAGTGGCACTAAGAACACTGAACTACATGTGGACAGAGAGAGGGGTTAGTCTACTGGCTTCAGATACTTTTCTTTAAACAAAGCTGCATCACCAACAATGAGGTTACTGGCCAATCTAGTTCAGTTGTAGAAATTGTGCCCACAACTATGCCTGCATCAGACGCGTACGCCTAAAATGGATCAGTAATGCCCCAACACGCCCAAGGAAAATGATTGTCCATAGCAAGGCTTTTTCAGCTACACATACCCAGAAATGTTTTAGGTTTAAAATGAGGTGGTGACCGCCCCAGAACTCAGCAGGTGCCCTCCAGCATATTCTTGATACTAGTAATAAGATGTTTGTCTTTGGTTTCAGATTAGACCTTCCCACAACAGAGTCTGCCTGAGATTGCATGTGGAACCCTTCAGCATCCTCAACCAGTGCTTTTCCATTAAAGTATACAGTAGACCTTACTTTAGGAATGCAAAGCAAAAACAAAGTATTAAGCTTATACACTGCTGCATAGTGCTCAAAGCACTCTCTGGGTTGTTTACAATTTAATTATGCAGGCTGCACATTGTAGTCTCAGCGAGCTGGGTACTCATTTTACTGACCTTGGAAGGATGGAAGGCTGAGTGAACCTTGAGCTGGTTGCCCAGAACTGAACCTCAGGTCATGAGCAGATTGGCTGCAGTACAGCAGTTTAACCACTGCATGCCAAGGCTCCTGGAAAGATTTCTCCTGCTGCAGTTCAGAGGGCGAAAAGATCATTTTCTAAGCAACTCAATGGAACATGATAAGTTTTATTAAACACTACTTGACAAGCCTCGTGGTGCAGTGGTTAAATGCCTATACTGCAGGAAAAAGTGTGCTCACAACCTGAGGTTCAATCCCAGGTAGCAGGCTCATGGCTGACTCAGCCTTCCATCCTTCCGAGTTCAGTAAATTGAGTACCCAGATTGCTGAAGGGGCAATGTGTAATCTGCAGAATTAAACTGTATAGTATACTGCCCAGAGACTACTTGAAGTGGTATGGGGTGGTATATAAGCAGAACACTTTGTTTCCTTTTAGCTTTCAGAAAGTATTATTTATTTTGTTAATTTATATACAACCCCTTAGTGAGGCACACTATTCTGGGCAGTTTATAGCATGAACTATAACCTCACAATGACAAGAGTTATAAATAAAACTGAAATACTATAAAATATAATACAAGATAAGGCAGAACACAAGGCATAAAATCAGATATAGAATCAGTGGCTACCCTGGCAAACAAAATAGTTCACGAGGGCATAGATTCACATGAACCATTATGTAGCAAAATCTTGAGCAAGGTTGTGGTCCGTATCTGCTCAACTCCTTTTGGTCTAGCACAGTGTTTGGAGGATTCTCTAAACCTTCTTACCTCACATTCTACGAGATCCTTTTGAAATGGTTTGTACACTTATCTCATAATGCAACAGCATATCAGATCTGGCAACAATCTGTAGGTTTGCTGTTTTGTACAAACGCAGTAAACCAGAGTTTAGAGCAAACCATAAGTCTTATTCAGGCATTGTGGGATGAAAATGGGGAGGGTTCAAATTGTAAGGAAGACATGAAGATGCATGTAAGTCCTGCCCCAATGTCTCTGGAAGAGTTCAGTCAAAACTCAAAATGAGCTGTGTTGCATGTCGCTCATAAGACAGGCCTGCAACTATGGAAATTCTCGTAGTGCATTTCAGTTTAATGCATTTACAATGCTTTGCTTTTAGACCTTCACCTTCAGAGCCTCATTCCCCATCTCTGCACAATTAAATCCTCTAATGCTTTCATGCTATATAAAACCATAGTTTGGCCTGAAATTGGGATTTTGAACTCAAAACCGATTCTTGATTCAGAACAAACCATTATATGCACATGAAATGGCTTGTATATTGGGTCAAAGTAGCAGACCGTGATTTGTTACAAACTAGAAATAAAATGTTTTAAGATCCTCCAACATGAAATGGGGAGGGGGAATTCTTATACTAAAAGTTTACTTCTGTCCATTCTCATTAATTATGAGTAGAACACATATGTAAGATGAAAGACGTTTCCCATTTGTTTTAATATGTCCAAAATTGTTGGATGAGTTGGAAACACTCTTGTTTTAGCTGGATTCCTATATTTTCATAGATAATGTTGGACAACATTGGCATTCCAGAGAAATATGATCTGCTGAGTGTACGTGCATTTCTATAAAGCGATCTGTGTGATGTTGACTGACAATTGCCTTTAAAATATTAAAGCATTTCATTATTGGGTTTTATGGGTTTTTCCACTCAAGAGTAGAAGTCTCAAGTGTAATTTCTGGTAGTTTCCTTTGAATGCAATTCTCTTTACCCTTCAGTTGTTCTAGTGACCTTTGAACAGATAATAAATCCACCAGTTTCTCTCTAGAAGTTCACATCTATCATAATTTAGGTGCCTTGCTAACATTTTAGGAGCTTGGAGACAGACTAGTCTATCATACATCAAAGGGCTATAGTACCAAGCTTTTTAAAAAACTTTATTCTGTTGGCCAATAATAAAACAAGTGATGCATATTTTACCAAGTGGTCTTTTAACATGGCAATTGCAGGTGCTAACATTTTTGCTGATTTGTTATTCCATAATGTAAAAGAGAACAAACAAGACAATGACATTGAGCAATACAGACTCTTGAATATCCCACTTCAGGCATTTTCTAAAAATCTGGAGCTTCATGGGCCTCGTGGATTTATGGATTAATTAAATGGATTTGTGAGTGTTCAACATATTTGATGATTAGAAACAAGGGATCTCAAGTCATGATCCCAAAATGTATTGTCAACAGAATGGATGCAGATTACTTGACATTTACAAGGCTTGCACCATCTGCTGAAGGCTTGCCCTTTGAAAGTCTGCGCAAAGGTTGCAGTTCCAGGCCTGCTTATGTGCAATACATAGTAGTATGATCAAAATATTTCAGTTTACATGGATTTTTAATTTTACGTTAGACACAATAAAACATCTGTGGCATGGCAGGGTGCTCTACATTTCCCCCAAGGTTTAGTCAAGCACAGGATTTTAAAAACACTTGGCTCAGTATAGTAAGCAAGTCTGCTAAATGGTATAATAGATTTGATACAATCTATTAATGTGGGAGTTGGTGACTCAAAAGGCTCCAGGTATGGCATATTCAGAATTCAGTGAAGAATACCATAGTTTGGATAGTTCCAAATAAACCCCAATCCAAATTTGGTATTTTGAAACATCTGTAATAATAATTACTAATATTTGGATTCCCATTTACTCCTATAAATTGGAAAGAAAAAAAGATTTATTTCTGCTTGCTAGAGGAAGACATGGAATTAAAACCTATTTATCATGCATCCTGGACCTATTCCTTGAGGAATTAAATTTAAAGACAGTCTAGCATTAAGGTTAGTGAGGGCAGAGAATTTAGCATCTCCAGATTGAGGTTGCCACAGGTTTCCCAAGGGAGGGGTTGCTAGAGTGAGAGCAGAACCTGTAAATAATGTGTGGTTGTACAAATGAAATCTAAAAGCAGGCACAGACACCAGAAGGGTTTTTTCCACATTGGTTCTTTCCAATTGGAAATTGGGAATACAGTGGCATGTCTTCTGAGCATTTGCTATTAGTATGTGCTATGGTGCAAACCTGAACTACAGCAGTTTTCTCTGAGATCTTTTCTGAACCCTCAACCTCTATTTACATTCTCCACATCTCACTGCATATTCTTTATTTAATTTACTTAGGAATAAGATTTAAGTTTAGTAGATTCATAGATTGATTCATTATAAAGCAACAGGAAAATATTCTATTAGATTTAGGACCCTTGGGGTATATCAGGCAGAAGGATTAAAAATTGTTCTACACAGACAGATATATTTAAAAAAAAGTGTTAGCTGTTGTGAGTTTTTCAGGCTGTTTGGCCGTGTTCTGGAATTTTTTCTTCCTGACATTTCGGAGCACAGAGAGAACTTCTAGTTCCCTGAGCTTCTTGCCCTCTGAATATGCTGGCCACAGAGACTGGCCAAACATCAGGAAGAAAAACTTCTAGAACACAGCCAAACAGCCTGAAAAACTCACAGCAGCTATCAGATCCCGGCCGTGAAAGCCTTTGAAAATACATTAAAATAAACTGTGTGCATGCACACGCATGTGTGACTTTCATTGGAAGCGTTTGTGTTCTGCTATAGCAGAATCAGATGCTGTTTTTCTTTGGGTGGAACCTGTAGGTAGTACGGTATGAAACATGGGTGTGGTAGAAACAGCAGGCTCTTGGGGATAGCTGCAGGAAGGCTGCTTGCACCCCCTACAGCAGCTTCTACTCAAAGGTATGGGCAAAGAAAAGCGAAAAGACTGTCTATAACCACTATGATGAGCTCCCTGAACAAAATCTGCCTTGTTCAGTGCTGACACTATGAAAGAGCATAATGTAGCAGTTGTGTGTGTGTGGGGGGGTTGTTTTTTTTATTTTTGAGGGAGTATTGCTTCTAAGGTTCTATTGACTGTAATGGTGTCCCAGATATCCTGAAATTCAGAATTTTAAAATTCCAAATTCCAAGTCCAAAGGGCTATAAATCTGAAGGTGGATTTTGCAGATAGTGAACATTTTTGTTGCTAATGTTAAGGGGTGCTCTACAACAAATGTTTGGAATCTTTAAAGAAAAGGAACTTGATATAAATCTCAGCCTGTCGGGACATTGAGTGCTAATGAACTGCCAGTAGCCTGATGGAAGGTTCTTCCCCTTCCCCTACAGCCCTCTGCATCCTCTGAATACCAGGTTTGGTGTTTCCCAAACCTGGTTTTCAGAAGAGTTTTTATAGGGCATGCAAGGGGAAGGGGGATTGCCACCTTCCTGGTTCCACTAACAGGAGAGTTTGTTCAGTCTAAAATTCAAAATTAATTATCCTGCAAGGGAAGTTGCAGAAGTATCGACTCTGAGCCAGATCTAGTACTACTACCAGAGCTAGCAATGATTAGAGACCTTGGCTACAACTGAATAAACTTGAATTCAGATCCTTACTAGATCATAAAATACAATGGGTAGACTCTGAGCCAGGTTTACCGTGTCAGCCTGTCCTAACTCACAAGTTGTTGTTGTTGTGCCGTTACAGTCGTGACCGACCTTTCGTGACTCACAAGTAGGTGAAGACAAAGTGGGGAGGAGTTCATTTTAGGAAAAGTGGAATATAAATGTAACAAGTAAAACGTTGTCCTACATCTACCTGTGGTAGAAATCTCCTTCACATCCAGTAAGAACATAAATCTGGACACCAGTACTATTTAATAATTGCTTATGAGTAAGGGAGCGCCAACAGGTGAATTCTTTTTGCTTTGTAACCCAAATACATTGTATGTCATTTTATATACATGGGGCTCTGAAGTTTCCCACTTACAAGAGTAGCCCTAATCACTCTCAGGATACTCAATCAATAATAATGTCTCTATATTAATCTTAGATTACTCTAAGTAAATGGGACAACTCTCACACATAAGACAATTGCTAGGTCATCAGGGAAATGTGAACATCAAATACCAAATGAGAAGATTTTTGGAGGCCCAGCTTCAAGCATTTCCGGGGGGGGGGATGCAAATACTGTACTGTATGTATAGAATACACATAAAATATATGCTAAAATGCATCCACACAGCACAAGGTCTCTCTTCTAGTTAGACAGTTCTCCGTTTTAAAGTGGGAAATGCAACTCTTTATAAAGAATATTTTAAAATATGAAATCCTTTTATACTCGTTAGCTAAATATAGGCGATTAGCACATATGTCTGTCTGTGAGTGTAACATCCTCCCATTATATTATTAATGTACATTACATTGCAAAAAAAAAAAACATTACAGGAATTTAATTACTAGGAATAAAAAGCCAAATCATAGAAAAAGATTCACCCATTTTTATCTGTTTACCAAGATAAATATATTTTAACCATTACAAGTGAATATGTTTTCATATTTACATATTTACAGCAGCAGCAGCAGCAGCAGCAGCAGCAACAACAACAACAACAACAACAAAAGTAGTTTTCCACCAACACAGCAAACAGGCTGGGATCCTGATGACACGGAGATTAACTCTGTACCTAAGCGTGCAGAAGGATGAGATGTTGGGCGGTGGCTCCCCCCCTTCCTCTTCCCCCAGTCTGGGAGAAAGCCACTGATTCAAGACAATTTAGCTGCCCCAGTTGTTGTAGCATCTGCCAGGAGTTATCTTGCTAAATAAACCTCAACTTCTGTTCTCGTGTGCACTGCTGCGCTGGTGAGTTGTGTAATTATTTTTTTTGTAATAAAGAGGCTCCTTAAAACAACAAGAATTACTTCTAATCTGAATTACCCAAATTCCACTTTGGGAATATATATCCAGATTACCCTATGTTCCTTTTGAAGAGGAGACAGATGTTCATGACTGTGAAACAGATATTTCACATTATTGTGTTGTAGTGTGTTTCCCTCTCATTCTGCCGCTCTCTCCTCAGCCAGACCTTGGATACACAGCAGGAGGCATATGGACAGTTTTTTAAACTCCCGGTGAAGTGAATGTTTGCACATCCACGGTGGCAGGAAGACTTGTCATACTGACAGGAACACTGACTGTACATATCGCTATAGTTTCCCATTTGGCTGCCAGTTACCGACGGAAAGCAATCTCTCGTCATAGGCATCCAGGCGTAATACACTGAGGGGAAAAGTCTGCTCCGTGCAAGGAAGGTGAAGCTTTCAAGTGCCAGCAGACAAAATGAAATGGCGCTGCGGATGTAATACAGTGAGAGCTATTTCTGCAACTGGGGAGCGAGACTGGGACTGATTGATGCCACTGTTAATCAAACACATTTTGAAAACGCGTTGCCCTTTTCACTAAACAGCCTTGCATACTGGTTTCCTTCATTCCAGTTCATTAGTAGGCTGCAATTCTCTGGTGAAGTGACTAGTTCGGTGTTATGTTATCTTACATTGCAGTATCCCCACTGAGATTTTAAAAATATCTTCTCTCACCAGACAGCTTGCACAGATCTATAAAAAACAGAATTTGGAAACTGGGAATGGAAAGGGAAAATGGAAATTTTAGCCAGAATCCAATTGGGCCCAGACAGCATAAACCTAATCTTGCATAACTGGTGTGATAGTGGTGTGCATTATCATTCTAACTGTCATGAATTTAGAAGTCCTCAGATTGCACACTCAACTGTGTACTTGGCTATGGACCTGGGAGCTAGAGAAGCAGACAGAAACAGTGAAAACCACATGTGCAATTTCTCTGATGCAGGCAATGCTTCTCAACAGGATTCTGGCCCTTGATTTTGATTTTGATTTTATTTTCTATATGGCATCTGCTGGAATTCCACATAAAACATGGGATTCTGAACTGTCCGGGGAACAGTAACATTGTTAAAACTATAAAAATATCAAGAAGTAAAAGCAAATGACATATCCTAAAAACTGCACACCTAAAAAGATTTAGAAAAGCTATTTGGGAGACACATATTTAAGTATACAAAAGACATACATGCAGGAGAGAATGACTAAAATGATTACTGGGCTGAGGCATCTCCCTAATGAGGAAAGGCTACAGCATTTGGTGAGTTTTAATTTAGAAAAAAGGCACCTGAGCATGGACATAAAATTATGCAGAGAATGGATAAAGTGGATAGAGGGAAGCTCTTTTCCCTCTCATGCTATACTGGAACTAGGGGTCATCCACTTAAATTGAGGACTGGGAGAGTGAGAACAGACAAAATAATCCATTTCTTTACCCAATGTGTTGTTGGTCTGTGGAACTCCTTGCCGCAGGATGTGGTCATGGCATCCGGCCTAGATGCTTTTAAAAGGAGATTGGACTGATTTGTAGAGCAGTGTGGGCGAATCTATGGCACGGGTGCCAAAGGTGGCACTCGGAGCCCTTTCTGTGATTACCCGACATTGCCCCTTCACAGCCACCTTGATTCAAGTTAAATTGCTGTACTGGCACTTTGTGAAAAATTAGTGGGTTTTGAATCGCACTTTGGGCACTCGGTCGCTAAAAGGTTCACCATCACTGTTCTAGAGGAACAAGTTCATCTCAGGTTACAAGCCATGGTGGGGATACATGTTACAATAAACCCCCCCCCCGCCTATCACGGAGGTTAGGGACCCACCCAACCCGCGATGAGTGAAAATCTACAATATGCGGATGCGCATCGGGTGGGGCCTGGGGAGTGGGGGGTGATCATATCCCCCTGCCACCGCCGGTGCACACCGGTTTGGGGTGGCACGCGCCAGCGGCATTGCAGGATCTGACCTCCCGCCGCTGCCTGCCCGCACCGCCCGAGACTTCTCCTCCGGGGCCGTCTCCATTGAAATGCATTGGCTCAGTGCATTTCAATGGAGAAAATTTCCCCCATTGGACTACATTGGCTCAATGCATTCCAATGGGGAAAAATTTCTCCATTGAAATGCATTGAGCCAATACATTTCAATGGAGATTGCGGGGCAGCGCCCAATGCCGCCCACCCGCGCTCCTCTGAGAAGCCTCAGGCAGTGCAGGGGGGGCGATCGCATCACCCCCCGCCACCCACTTGCGTGGCCCCAAGGCTTCTTGGAGGACCGCAGACGGCTACGTGGGGCGATGTGATTGCCCCCTGCCGCACGCCCGCGCGCCCCTGAGGCTTCTCGGAGGAGCGCAGGCCGGCTGCATAGAGTGATATGATTGCCCCGCGCAGGCCGGCAGCAATGGGGGATCATCCGGGGCTTGGGGAAGGAGGGAAAAGGTTTTAAAAGCCTGGGCTTTTAAACCTCCCCCCCTTCCCCAAACCTTGGGCTCCAGCTCATTGGCAGTGGGGTGGGGAAATAAAGGTTTTTTCTCCCCCACTCCAGAGCTAATCAGCTGGAGCCATGGCAGGTACTGCAATCCCATGATATAGTGGGACCGCAGTACCTGAACCGTGAAATGGCAGGGGGTGACTGTATATCCAGGCTTAAAAGGAAGGTGTCTCAACGTGCCAGATGCAGGGGAGTGGTATCAGGAGACAGGTATCTAAGTTGTCTCATGTGCTGCAAGAGACATCTGATGGGTCACTGTGAGATAAAGGAAGCTGAACTAGATCAGCCCTTGACCTGATCCAGCAGGGCTCTTCTTATACACATATAAATCTGGTTCCTGGGTGACATTGGCTCTCAAAGGAGGAGAGCAGTTCAGTCCCACCTGGAAATCCCTGGTCTCCTTGGTGAAATGAACCAGGAGCAAGCCTACTTAGCAGCTGAGGGATCAGGGATGTTTCGGGTAGTTTGGCAATTCCAGAAATCCTGATGAATTAACCTTAAAGCCTAGATGCTCATTATTGAGAAATGAACATCTTGAGAATGTTTCAATGAGTTTCCCTAAGTAGGGAGACATAAGGTCATTTGTACTCATTTGCGGGAGTAATCCCACCAAAAAATATATGTTTCTGATTATTCCAATGTGGGGCTGTGTTATTAGAATCAAAATCTTGCAGCTTTATTCTAAATACCCCCCCTAAAAATAGAATAAATCTCATTGGCCAGGTTCATCTTGTGGAGCTCTGCTGGCAAAGCAGGAACATCAGCAGCAGAAGAGGTCAATTGCCACTAGATGCCCTAAGCACATCCGATCTCGCTTGATTTCAGAAGCTAAGCAGGGTCGGCCCTGGTTAGTACTTGGATGGGCGACCACCAGGGAATAACAGGTGCTGTAGGCGCCTGGAGTAGGAACTGGCAAGCCACTCCAGTACTCCTGCCAAGAAAACTCCATGGACATAGAGTCACGAAGAGTCGGTCACGACTGTAACGACACAACACACACACAAAGAACTCCTGTTTCAATTTTGGAGTATAGGTGGCTTCAACTCATTGTGTATGGATTACATACATCTCAACATTTGTTTTTTTTAAAAAAGTGATCCTTTAAATAGAGGCAATCTGCAGCTGGTGAAATCTCTTAAGCCAGGTTGGTAGAACTATGCAAGTTGATACTAGGCATTGAGTAAACACTATGGAATGGACTGACTGACTGACTGACTGACTGATTGAAAATATTTTTACCCTGCCTATCTTCATGAAAAGGGTCTAAGGTGGCTTGCAACATTGAAAGACGATATTAAAGTTGAACTTCCAAGTGAACATTATTAAAATCAGTCAAATATTGAAGGGCACTTTTCACATTAAAATCTAACCCAATGATTCACTCCTGTATCAATGAACCAGATATGGAAAAAGTTACTTTTTTGGACTGCAGCTCCTAGAGTCCCAAAGCCAGTATGGTGAATCGGAGTTGTAGTTCAAAAATGAATTTGGCCAGATTCTGAGAGAATGTATGTGTTCAAACAGCAGGAATCTGGGTAGCCTTTACAACTATAAATATGAAGAACAGATACTTTTATGGTATGTTCCTTATGTCTAATCTCATACCTAGACTTTTAGTATTAAAAATAATACAGTGGACCCTTGTATAGCAAACAGTTTGTATAACATAAAATTTGGAAAGCATAAAAAAATTCTGGCGATAGGGGAAATTTGCTTAACAAAATTTCATTTGGAACGAATTAATTTCTTTATACAACGTACCACTGTATGAGCCAGCAGAAACATTTGTTATGATGAAAAGGAAAAATTGTTAATATATTTGTCTCATCAAATAATAATACTGAATCTTGATGCAATTTTTTAGCAATATTCAGTATACTTAAAAATATAAACAACTACAAATGTTGGAGTAAATTGTGCATTATAATGGACAGGAAACAATGTAACCCCATGCATATGCACCCAGATGTAAACTCCAGTGAGCTGAAATCCTTTATCTGAGGATTGTGCCCTGAGAGTTTGGAAGTTAAAAATGGCAACTTGGAAGGTGTTTATTAAAATAAATGTTGTCACTTTCATAATGACAATATTCATATCATTCAGAGCAATTATGTAATTTTAATCAATAAAATGGGTTTCAAACACCAACGAATGGATATTTTAATAGAAATTAGGAAGCTGATTTATCAGGTATTACCATGATTTCAAGAAAGTCAGTTCCAAAGGTATACACTCCTGAAATCACAGTTTATTGGACACTTCAGTGAACCTTTGCCGTACCATATATTTTGGACTTCAATATCAAGTAGCAGGAAAAAAATTAAGGGCTTATGGGAGTTGTAATCCAAAATGACTGAAGGCCAACTTTTCCCACCCTTGCCATGATAACATGAACTTTACATGAGTTCTACGAGCTAAGCAATACAAGGAAGCATAATGTTACAGGTTGTATACATACAAAGTGTGATGGCTTGGATTGATTGATCTACATATTTTTAAATTCTAACAACAAAAAATCAATTAAACATCTTTCCATCCCCAACAGCAGCAGATTGATGCTTATGTTACATTTGAAAAAACATCAATAGACAGCATCCTGTGTTAGATTTCAGGTGATGGAGCAGTGCAGTCTAGCAACAAATGAAAAGGGGGGTGATCTCCCTTCCTATTGCAGCTCCAGTGCATCCCAAAATCCTGCTCAGGTAGGTGGAAATATTCCAATTTTGAGGCAACACTAAAACAAGTGGGAAGGAAGAGAAGGATAACAGGTAAACACAACATAGACAATCTACAAGATTTTTGTCCTTCAGAAAATGTATTCATATGCAAATAGAACATTATGTTCCCAACACTACTCAAATCATGTAATCCTTTTTTACTTGTGCTAAGAAGATTTCTGATTAAGAGATACCATTGTTTCTTGCACATGCACACGCTTATTTCCAGTACTGAGGACAAAAGAGTTATACTCAAGTTATCTTGATAAAAACAAGATCTTGCATCTAAGAATCACACAAAGCATCCATAATTACATAACAGATGAAGAGCCATTGATGCTGAAAGATATCAGGTACTATTGTGGTTCTTTTGATCATCACATAAACCAAGATGGAAAGCATAGATTGTGTTGTAGGCACTGTGGCTGAAACTCCACACCCACAGGTTAATAAGTTTCTCAGTCAGTCTACAGGTTTTGACATTGGAGGCCTCAAAATGTACTAGGACATTGTTATAATATGGCCCAGGTAGCTTGATTCTAAATTCATTCTAGAATGGTGAAGGAATCCACCAACTGGCCTTTCTCCTGTTCTCTTTATGTATATCTTTCTTCTTCACCCCTGCTTGTGGTGAATCCCTTCCTTTGTAGCTTTCAAGTGGCTGGCTTCTTGCTGTTTTGTTCATTTAACAGTTCAATAATGATTATTTTCTTCCAGTGTCTTGATACAACCATCTTAGCAGTATCAAGTAGACTTGTTGGCTTTGATGCTCTATATTCACCCCACCCCCCAGCTGTCCACACCAGGCTCTGCACATGGTTTTCCTACGTACCCCACATTCACATATGCTACATTTTCTCTGCCTCTGCGTCCCATACAATCTTTGCACAGCATCCACCTCTAGCTCAGATGCAGGGATGGTAGTTGGAGGTGATGCAGGGAAGTAGGCTCAGAGCAAGTGAGAAATAGATCAGTGGATCACGAACGGATTATCTTTAGGGTTCAAAATGGTTGAACTTTGCAGTTTGTTCCCTACTGTCCTTCAGTGTAATCCCCCTGTATGGTCCCCTACATTGGTCCTGTGAACAGAAGAAACTACTGTACATTGTCTGGGTATAGTGGTTCATTCAAAGGGGTGTTCTCTTGCTCCTGGTCAGAGGACACTGGGAAGCGGCAGCAACAGTAGAAGCACAGTGAAACAACAGCAACACAGCATTAACTGCACGAACCACAAGCCAACTATTCTCTGTGAAATGCCTTCCCTTCTCCCAGATAATAGCCAAACAAAACTCACTCTTAACCCTGGAGTTGCAAACTTGTGACCTGCTACATGGCTGAATCGTTACCTCCAGTGAAGAAGAGAAATTCAGCATGTTAATTTTTATTTTTTTATTCTTTGAGCTCAGCAGTAAGGCACTCAGCCACCAAGGTGACATTATTTATTTATTTATTTTTGAGTATTTTTAGCCCGCCTTTCCCCTTTGGAAAAGGACCCAAGGCGGCTTACAGTAATGAGGGACAATATACAGTCCAATACACTTAAGACATATTCGAGTAATTGAGAGCAGGGAATTGAGGGACAACTTGCAGCATTAAAAGACAACATTACATTAAAGCTGCAAGAGAACGAAGCAGTTAAAAAGAGAGTGAAAAATTCCACGAAAAGTTATGAGTGAGGGAAACTAACAATTGAGAACATAGTGTCAATGCAATCACAAAATATATAAATACAATGTACTGTATATGTGATCATGTATGGTAGATTCATATAAAGGTCACATAATAGGTAGTCCATCATTCAGGGAAAGCTTGCCTGGAGAGAAAGGTCTTTGCCTGTTTCTGGAAAGACATCAGAGATAGGGTAGTCCTCACCTCTGGTGGGAGGGAGTCTGGGTGCAGCTGCCAAGAAGGCCTTTTCATGTATTCCCATAAGACGTACCAGTGAGGGTGGTGGGATGGAGAGAAAGACCTCTCTTGATGACCTTAACACCCAAGCTGGTTGTAAGAACCTGCCTCCACCTACCCACTGTCAAGCTCCCAGGAAGAGGCCATACTACTAATCACCTGGAAAAATGGTGGTAGGGAGGGAAAGGATGCCATGTATAAACATAGGAGGACATGTACTCCTTACCACATGTATGGCAGCAGCTGTTCCATTGTTAGAAGGAAAGAGATCCACTAACCTGGCAGGGAAAGAGACCAAAAGAAAGAAGACACCAGGAGAAGGCATGCAGTGGATCTGTCGTCAGTTAAATGAACGAACCAATCAATCAATCAATCAATCAATCAATCAATATACCCACCACCAGAACACAACATTTCAGGATGCCATTCAGAACATTTTTTATCTTCTTGCTGCACTAAATTGAAATGGTTAACCTATGAGTGGTTACTTGACTTTGGCTTTGAAGTTCTCTTACTTGGTTTACCACTGGACTCTGTTGATTGGACTTTCACATGGTTTTCTGCTTCTGCTTTCCAATTGTCCTTGCTTAGCTGGTTAGGTATCATTTGACCTTGCTACCAATCCCTCCATAATGAAGAGCAGAACATTTTAGGGAGAAAGGAAGTCTGGCGTCTGAGAGTAGAAAAGTGTGCCAAATAGGGAATTTGCTTTCAGCACCTTTCCCTCTTTCTGTTGTTATTTGAATCCCTTTGCACCAGAATGAGATGTTTCTGCCTACCAGAGCCTTTTTCTTTCTTTTTCTGGAGCACCTTCACATAATTAGACCTACAAGGTAAGTATTCTACAGTCCTGTCATCTGGGGAGTTGCAAAGAATGTTCCCTGCTTCCAGCCAGTTGGCTTTCTATAGCATTGCACATGTTTAACAAATAAAATAGTTAAGACCAAGATGTCCCAAAAGATTGACTGGATTTTCTGTTGGAGTACCCCTCCTTTTTTTGTCCCAACTATTATAATGTATCAAGAGAAATTAAAAAAGAAAAGAAATAAAATACATTATAATTCTCAAGGGATGAAAAAAAGCCCTCACACAAATCAATGCAAGGGATTGGTGGTAATTGTTTTAATTCTGGTGAATGACAAGCTGCCTCTGAGAACACAACTATCTACAGCTGAAATGGCAACGTTGCAGAAGAAACAAATTTGGCCTATCATTCCTGACCTTGCTGGCGCTTTTCTGGCCTCTCAAAGTGCATCAGGGCGACAGAAACCTTCAATGCTGCTAAAGGAAGATATCCAAACCCCCATGTCCACTTTGTAATTTTGGAATGCCATTATCAGTCTCAGGGTGCAATTGATACCTTTTGTCTTAGGGTGAAACGGCCTAATACACAGCCACACTGTTGAATGCAGAATACAACTCAACCACACCAGGAGTGCTAGCTAAAAAATTCAAAGCATGGGGGAGGGGGATTATAATTTTAAAAATGCTAGAACTTCCCCTATTGAAACTGAATGGAAGGTTAGGGACACAAAGTAATTACATGAACTGGGATGGAGCCAGGATACTGGGTCCAAGCACACATATCCGTGCCCGGTGTAGTGCCAGGATATTTTATGGCTGTTTGGAGTGTGGCTTTGCATCTGCTACCACAAGATGACATTCCTTTTCAGTTTTGTCTTAATTTAGGAATTATATATTACCGCCCAATCATAGCCGTGCATTAGCAACATTTCATAGAACCTTCTTCGGCATAATCAATGTAAGTAATTTACTAGATAAAAGAATGTTAATAGCAAGGACGGTATAATTTGTGCAGCTACAAATTGCACCTGTCTTTCAATGGAAGAAAGAGGCACCGCTGTGCAGGAAAAAGTGGATGGAGAGGAAGGTCAGGTGTAAGCACTTCTGCTTAACATGCAGCTTCGAGAAACATCTATCGCCGCTTTCAGAGAGAAGGGGAAATTATAGCTAACAAAGTTATTATAATAATTGTTGTGCCTTCTCTTCCCCGTGCGCTTGATAAGGCAGTCATAATTGAAACCTATGAAATATTAATTGGAAGGTGTCTACAACGAGCCGTTCGCGAGTGCAAAAGTTATGCTTGTGCTTTTCTGACTTTTTTTTAAATAGTACAAATGGTCAGAGGGGGGCTGCCTGAGTCACTCAGTAAGAAATGGTTTATTAATGTGTGCCATATCCAGGACTGGAAGATGTCTCGTACTAAATTGCAGTAAAAATGCCACAGAGGTGGGAAATCAATAGTTAGCGCCATCTAAAAGTTACCCACTTCCAGAGGGGGGTTATGTGGTAGCTGCAGGACAAAAGCAACACCATAAGTTCTTCTCTACCTTACGTTGACCCTCACCCAAAGGATTTCAATGAATTTGCAAACAGATTTCTGGCCACTTTTGGTCTTGTTCTTGGAGAGTGATACAGCCTGTGGCAGTTCCTTGGGAAAGAAAAGTTTCCCCTTGGACACTTACAAGCATGCCATAAAATCTAATAGGAAGATAAAATATGAAACGGGGGAAAAATGGTCCAACAGCTGGGAAATGTTTGAGAAAAAGGACATGTTTTAAAGCTAGCAAACATGCAGCCCTAATTGGTCCATTAAAGTAGAGCAAAGTGTGTAGCTTATGTACTGCCCCCATACCTCCCACTCTCTGGGATGCTTACAATTTAATCATGCAGGTAACACACTGTCTTTACCAAGCAAGCTGGGCACTCAGTTTACTAGCCTTGGAAAGCTGAAAGGTTGAGTCAAGTTTGACCCAGCTGAGCCCAGGATTGAACCTGAGTCATGAACATAGTCTTCAGTGCAATACTGCAGTTTAGCCACTGTACAAGACTCCCAATTAAATCAGGAGAATAGTTAACACTGCTAAAAATACTTATCGCTATTCACTAGTCTTTAGTTTACTTGATAGACACCCTGTGAAAACCTCACTGAATAGGAGCAGACCATGTTGGCAGATTCCAACGATGGACTCCCAAAAGTCGAATTACAGTTGTTCCCCACTATGATGTGGTTCATATACTGCGATCCCTGTATATTGTGGGACCGTCATATATAAAGGCAATGGCTCCGGGCGCAAGCTGTGTGTGCCTATTTGGGGCCTCCTGCACTTACCCCAGGCCTGGTGCTGCCCCAAACGGTGCCTCCGATGGGCTTCCCCGGCCTGTTGGAGGCCCCAGAAGTTTTTCCCAGCAAAGTGGAAGTCACTTCTGAAAAGCGGAAGTGACTTCACGTTCACTGGAAACCATTTCTGGGGCCTCCAACAGGCCCGGGAAGACTGTCAGAGGCCCATTCAGGGTAGCATCAGGCCTAAGGTAAGTGTAGGAGGCCCCACATAGGCCCCCCAGTCCTGATCCTACTCAGCATCCGCACGACATGGATTTAACTTTATGGTGGGTTGGGTCGGTCCCTAACCCCTGTGATAAACAGGGGATTACTATCCCTAGGAAGCTGCCTTTGTTTGAGATTCTTACCTTCGGCACTCCAGATGTTTTGGACCACAACTCCCAGAATTCTGAGCCTAGATTGCTAATGACAAAGGACTGTGGGAGTTATGGTCCAAAACATCTGGCATGCCAAAGATTTGCCACCACTGGTCTGGGTGAAGGGTCTGATGAAGAGACGTCTCTGTTACTTATTCAGAGGGGTTACACATGTGAATCATTGGTCCTCGTGATTTGGAAACCTTCACTTGTCAAGAAAAGCCTACAGTGCCTTTGCCTTACTTACAGACCTACAGAATAGACCAACATGCAGGATCAGTGCAAGAGAAGGGGAAGAAAGATGTTTTGCAAAAGTGGCACCCACACAAAAGAAGTTCCATGCAAGCTTCTAACAAAGAAAGATAGAACTCTCTGACAGAGCAACACCAAAAAAACAATTGGAATAGAAGTTTAGTATGATTATGTGGCATGATCTTCCTAGCTATTTGAATAAAATTATAAGTAACTTTTGTGATTTGATAACTGAATAAATGGGAAACAGTGCTAGTCTCTGCAGATCAGCTAGCAGGACCTCCCCATAGCTTATCACAAGTGCCATAAAATAATGTTGGGGCATCTGTAGTGGACATGAGGCATCATGTGAGCCCACTTTCCATTTACCATTAAAAGGAAAGTGGGAAGTACTGAAGAAAGCATTGAAAGGACAGACACAGATGGTGCAGATGCTGCCCAGGGACTCGGACATAGTGTGAAAGGTCTAAAGGATGAGGGATGGAGATTTAAGTATGAACAGATTATGCCAAACCACAGAAAACAAAGAAAATTCACTGAAATTCTGAAAAATTCTGAAAAAAGCAAAAAAATAAGTTCATCCCTGAATAATGAGAGAAGCTGCAAGACTGTTATTTCTGTCCTCATTTTCTTCAAGCTGAAGTCCGTGTCCTTGAATAGATATATGTTCACATGAAATTAATGGAATTTGCTTTCAGGCTAATATCCACACAGCATTCAAATGGAAGAACCAAACCAAATGTTACAAAGGCACTACTTTCAACTCTCATGTGTTGAAGAAACACAATTGCCTTGGGTGGGTTGTGGGGTATTTCCTAGCCACCATGGGAATTCAGGCATATAAGGTTTACAAATGCTCCATGTTTAAATAATGGTGCATAATTAACTATACTTGACCCAAACCCTCGGAACCAGGAAAAGCAAAATCAAGTGAATGTAAAATAAAATTGTACAAAACAAAATGCACATTTCTTGTCTGTTGGAATATCTCCTTACCAGAATTTTCAGTTTGAACTTGATGGGACCAGCCTACAGGCAACCTGAAAGCCAGTATGGCAAAGTATCAGATTAGGACTAAGGAGACAGACGTTCAAATAGCTGCTCACCCATAGAACTTCAGAGTGGAGTGGCAAAAGTAAATCCCCCCTTTAACACCTCAAATAAGTGGAAATCCCTATTAGAATCACCACAAGCTGGAAGCAACTTGACAGTACAACATTTCTTTTACATCATAGCTTGCTTAGAAAACAGATGAGTATTTTTTTAAAAAAAATCCCAGTCTTCTTCTATTTGTTTCAGTCTAATAATGTGCTTAGTACTGTTTTAGTATCATATGTAATTGCTTTTCTGAGCTGTATTGTTTTTTCAATGTATAAACCATCTTGGCTTAAAAGCTAGCATATAAAACAAACAATCATTATCATAATGTGCCACCAAATCAATTTTGAATAGTGGTGACACTTTTCAGGGATTTCCAGGTAGAGAAAACTCAGAAGTGTTTTACCATCCCCTTCTGTGCATGCTTGCCCAGGGCCTCACAACCTGGCTCTACTCACAAGAGGCACAGTGGAGAATCTTTGGCTCCACCAGAGATACCTAAGCAGCATCAGTTATCCAGCTAGCTTTGCTGTGTGGTGCAGAAAACAAATTTCTGCACAAATTTTCCTACAGCCATTGTTGCCAGCATGTTTTGAGACACTATTGGAAAATTTCTGCACCCCTTGAAGAAATTTGACAAAACTGCATCTGTATTCTGCCACACAAAGGTAGAGCATTTTGAATGATAATTTGAAAACTATTTCCAAAAAGCAAGTTATTTTAGCCAGTACAGTACTAGTAGTGTGTGTGTGGGAGGGGGGAACCCCTGTTGAAGACCGACAGGAAAGAAGACAAAGATCATAATTTGGAGTCAACTGAGGCATCAACATACTGTACACAGTACAGTAGTTAACACAGTTGTTGTGGCACTTATTCTTTACAAAACAATGTGACCTTTCTGAAGTGGACTATAAACAAACTGCCTTTCTCCAACAATAATGAGTAGATTTACTTAAGAATACAGTATTTCTTTTCCTGATCATGACTGTTTGTTTGGGGGTTGGTGGGTAAATAAGAATCCAGCTGATATGTAGCCTAATGTGAAAAGTATATGGTGCTGATGCATATGCGGTTTGTAGGGCAGAAAGTAACAAGAAATGCAAATTGGAGTACTGCAGTAGATAAGACTTGGCTACAAATAGGGTGTCCACTATCTAAATCCCCTGTGTCCATCTATGGCAGCAAAAGCTACAAAGAGAGCCCTGGCATCTTTAACAGTAACAAGATTTATTTGGCTGAAGCTGTGGTGGACTGCAGCCCACATGCCAAGTGGTTCAGGGAGTTGGCTCCGTTTATGGTTTCAATTTCAAAATATGATGGCTTTTTTCCTTGCAAATTTTGTTTTCTGTAGGAAAAAAAGATAGAAAATTATGTTGGGCATTTAATGTTATTACTCAACTATTTTGTGATTATTTTTATTTTGGACAAGTACAGGAACTTGACCACGCCCATGAAAGGGAAACACGCAACAAACTTTTAAGTCAGCTGCTACAACCCGGAGCGTCAACCCGAAAGGCATCGAGAAGGGGCGTTGTTATTTGGGGGTGTATATACAGGATTTACACGCGCTCGTATCGCATACAGTTCTTCGGTTCAACTGGGCACGAACAGACCCACGAGAGATTTCTCGCAGCCCGGCGGTACCCTCGCTGAATTGAAAGAAAGAAATCCTCAGAGAACATTCTCGCCGCCTTATGCGATGCGCAAAGGAGAGGGATGGGTGGTGGCGGCGGTGGTGGTGGTGACGGTTAAGGGATGCTGTGCTATGTTCAGTTTTCCACAACCATACGATGGATTTTTAAAAAGAAATGGAACGGCGGCCCCGGCGACCGTGCGCCTGCTTGTCAAGGAGGCTCCCGTTTCGGGAAGCGCGGGATTTGGGGGGGAAAAAACAACCCGCGCAGGAGAGGTTTCAGGATGCGCCGCTACGAATCACGCCGCGATCCCTACGAAGCGGAACCCGCCGTAACCCGCTCGAAGCGCCAAGCAGGAGGAGAGCACGAGCGCTTCTCGGAACCTGATTGGGCGTCCCGCTCTCCTCACCCGCCTCCCTAGTGGATTTCCCCCCCCCTCCCTCCAAGCCCTCTTTCATCTTTCCGCTCGCCGCTTTGCCCGGCTTCCTGGCTTCCCTGACTAGCGTAGTGACGTCAAGGGGACGTCGCCGGTGACGTCTCAGTCCCCTCCCGACCGCTCTCGCTAGTTAGCCCGCGGGAGGGAGGGAGGGAGAGAAGGCAGGGAGGAGGGACCAAGATGGCGGACCAAATCCCTTTGCACCCGGTGCCGCGGAGCACCCAGCGAAGGGCGGCTTATTATACAAACGCCTCAGCGGCGCAGAGGCATAACAGGTAATGGGGCTGGGAGGCATGGGAGCGAAGCGAGGGTGGGGGGGGCAGAGAGGTCTTCTGGAGGCGGGGGGGGGATGGGATGGGATGGGATGGGATGGGATGGGATGGGTCCTGTCCTGGGGGGAAGGGGTCGCCTCCCAGGTGGAGAGGGGCGAAGGGGGCTGCCCTTTTTGTGCGCCTCCCTCCAGACACCGGCTGGCGAGTGGCTGAGATATCCCGTCCTTCGGGAAACATCAGACGCTAGCCCATTGGGGGCAGGCCTTCGGAGGGCAGGGACTTTGGAGAAGGTCCTTGGCCCCTTGCTTCGGTTGGGGATTGGCAGGACGGTGCAAGGATGATGCTACTCCTGGTGGCACTCCCACTTGGGAGCCCTGCTGTCACAGCAACCGTGTCTGGATCGGCCATGGCTCGTTCCCTTGTGGTCTAGAACCAGAGCTTCAGTGCAGAAGTGGACTTCAGGTTGGGTAGGGCTCGGCCCTGAAACATCTGAACACAAGGGTCTCCTTTCCTTTGAGAAATCACCCTCCAGGAGTAGAGGGCACAGGATACTGGACCACTTCTTGGAAAAAGTGAGGTGGGGATACTTTCATTTTAGACTGTAGCTCTGTGGAGACCAAAACAAACCCAAAGTCGAGATGTTTTAAGGAAAGTGCGAAGAATGGCCTAAAATTCTGTGGTTTCAGCTCCCTACTTTTCCACTGAAGAGATGAGTCTCTAAAAGAAGACACCATTACAACGATCATTTAATGTTAATTAATTAAATTTTCTACTTGGGGGGGGGGAGCAAAAGTGGAGCTTTTCACCCTGTATTTATCATGTAATAATTATGTTGGCTGTGTATTATTCATTCCTCATAAAAGAAGGGAGGGTTAATCATTGGAATGAAACAAAATCTAAAGTTGGGGAATGCCTTTATTAGCATTATCTAACATTAACTAAATATGCAAGCTTTTAGGTTTTCTGAATTCTACAACAGGCTAGCTTCTGGAAATATTATCCAGGGAAGGAAGCCATGCATATCCAGAACTTTGGCAAAATGTTTTAAGCCATGGAGATTTGCAGTTCTTTCTAAGCTGGAAAGTAGGGCAATGATAACTCAGAATTGTGGTTGCATGATCCTATGATTCATCAAAGCCCTACTTTTTTATGAGTACTGAGGTTAATTGAAAACTTGACTGTTTTATGAATTTCCACTTTTAAGTGGCTGTGTTTTTCTGTGCTAGCATGTAAATTAAAAAAGGAAAAGGAAACCAAAGACAAAAACATTGTGGCACATTAAAGACTGCTATATTTTCATGTGAACTTTTGTGGACAAGTCTGAGCACATGGACTTGTTAATTTACAGTTGATCTGGGTAGAGTAATTCCCTATATTTGGATTCCTACCTCCTGATGTACCTACCTTGCCCTTTAGACAAATTCCCAGGAGTTGAAGGGGAAAACTTTTTGGAGAAGGGTATTCAGAATACCCATGCTGATGGAGTCTTCCAAGTTGTGCTGAAATTATTCTCACCTAGATTGTAAGGTAAAGGTTTGGGGGTGATGCAAAGTGGGAATATCATGGGAGAGTATTTCCTGAGGAAATATAGTGAAAAAGGTTAAAGGCTTTGCTTCCCAGTTCCAGTCCCCGCCTCTGTATTAAATTGGCAAGCACTGGTTAAGAAACTCTGGTATCTGGCTCATTGAAGTACAAACTGATATATGTGAAGCCATTGTGAGGGCGTTTATACACGACCCCTAACCTTAAAAATGTTTACCCACCAGCTCTGGACTTTGCAGACAATTAAGTGCGACCCCGCCCACTTAGCGCGACAAAACAGCAGTTTTCTTGTACCTGCTTTTTGGATGTGACAAATTTTTGATCCGGTGTAAGGATAGTGAGTGCGGGGCTCTCCTGGCTTCTGTTTGTTCTTTTTTTGCGCCCCGCCCCTTTAAGAGATCTGTATTATGCTGAACAAAACGGAGGTAAGGGCATTCTTTTCTTTCTTTTTTCTCCCTCCCTCGGGCAGCCAGAAACCAGGAACTGCGGAGGGGGGTGGGGACAGAGGAAGAGCGAGGAACCCCTAAGATCTCTGGTCCGAATTTAAGTGGCCAGCGGATCTTAGGGGTCGTGTAAAAAGGCCCTAAGATCTTCTGTTTTCTAAAAACCAAGACCATTTGTCATTTTATCAGTCATCATACTGATCTTATTTGATCTGGGTATGAAAAGATTGGTGCAGAAATCACACATTTTGGCTGGCCATGGTAACTAGCCAGAAAGACTACATGTATCAGATGTAATCTCTCCCTTTAGATTGGAAAGAAGGATTGTCTCCCATGTTACTGCAACACCCTTGAAATGGATACAGCTATAGAAGCTAATTTCTGTCAGTCTCACGTACTTGGAACCAACATTTATTTTCCTGGAATGGGTTTCAGTAAAATTGTTGTTGTTGTTGTTCAGTCGTTCAGTCGTGTCCGACTCTTCGTGACCCCATGGACCAGAGCTCGCCAGGCCTTCCTATCCTCCACTGCCTCCCGGAGTTTTGTCAAATTCATTTTGGTTGCATCGATGACACCGTCCAACCATCTCATTCTCTGTCGTCCTCTTTTCCTTTTGCCTTCGATTTTTCCCAGCATCAGGGCCTTTTCCAGGGAGTCCTCTCTTCTCATGAGGTGGCCAAAGTACTGGAGCCTCAGCTTCAAAATCTGTCCTTCCAGTGAGCATTCGGGGTTGATTTCTTTCAGAATGGATTGGTTTGATCTCCTTGCAGTCCAGGGGACTCTCAAGACTCTCCTCCAGCACCACAGCTCAAAAGCATCAATTCTGCGGCGATCAGCCTTCTTTATAGTCCAGCTCTCACTTCCATACATCACTACTGGAAAAACCATAGCTTTAACCATCCTGACCTTAGTTGGCAAAGTGATGTCTCTGCTCTTTAGGATGCTATCTAGGTTTGCCATTGCTTTCCTCCCAAGAAGCAGGCATCTTTTTATTTCGTTGCTGCAGTCGCCATCTGCAGTGATCAAGGAGCCCAAGAAAATAAACTCTGTCATTGCCTCCATTTCTTCCCCTTCTATTTGCCAGGAGGTGATGGGACCAGTGGCCATGATCTTAGTTTTTTTGATGTTGAGCTTCAGCCCATTTTTTTCACTCTCCTCTTTCACCCTCATTAAGAGGTTCTTTAATTCTTCCTCACTCTCTGCTATTAGAGTAGTATCATCTGCGTATCTGAGGTTGTTGATATTTCTTCCGGCAATCTTAATTCCGGCTTGAGATTCTCATCCAGACCGGCCTTTCTCATGATGTACTCTGCATATAAGTTAAATAGGCAAGGTGACAGTATACAGCCTTGTCGTACTCCTTTCCCGATTCTAAACCAGTCAGTTGTTCCATATCCAGTTCTGACGGTTGCTGCTTGTCCCACATATAGATTTCTTAGGAGACAGATAAGGTGGTCAGGCACTCCCATTCCTTTAAGGACTTGCCATAGTTTGTTGTGGTCTACACAGTCGAAGGCTTTGGCATAGTCAATGAAGCAGAAGTAGATGTTTTTCTGGAACTCTCTGGCTTTCTCCATAATCCAGCGCATGTTGGCGATTTGGTCTCTAGTTCCTCTGCCCCTTCGAAATCCAGCTTGTAGTTCTGGAAATTCTCTTTCCACATACTGCTGAAGCCTGCCTTGTAGAATTTTGAGCATAACCTTGCTAGCATGTGAAAAATGAGTGCAATTGTGCGATAGTTGGAGCATTCTTTGGCGTTTTTTCTTTCTTTGGGATTGGAATGTAGACCGATCTTTTCCAGTCCTCTGGCCACTGCTGGGTTTTCCAAATTTGCTGGCATATCTTATGCAGCACCTTTACAGCATCCTCTTTTAAGATTTTAAAGAGTTCAATTGGAATGCCATCACCTCCACTGGCCTTGTTGTTTGCAATGCTTTCTAAGGCCCACTTGACTTCACTTTCCAGTAAAATTACTTGATTCTTATCCAGAAAATAGCAGAATTGGAGCTTCTGCCAAATTTTGTTTCAGGAATGTACTTCTAATATTTGAATCTCACTTTTTCTTACAAGTGTACTAGTAATTATTATTTATGTGTTTATTTACGTATATGGTAGCAGATAACCAAAGTTCTTTGTGTAATGTGGTATCAAGTCAGAAGTGCCTAATAACAACTTTAATAGGGCTTTCAAGGTAAAAAGACATGTAAGAAGTGATTCAGCCCATTCAACTCCATGAATGGCAGAGTGGCGTTTGAAACCAGGCCCATCACTATACCCACTACACTGGCCCTTAAAGTTCTTTAGTAGTGTAGAATGGATTTGAAATGTGGTAAAACAAAAAGGCTATTAAGGCATCTGCTGAGCAAGATCTTGAATGTATCACATCACAATGAGAAACTGTTCCCACTAAGGAAGTCCTCAGTAGTATATTTGCCCTTTAGAATACTGTAGTAAGTAATTAGCTGCCTAGATGCCCTAAGCACATCCAATCTCGCCTGATTTCGGAAGCTAAGCAGGGTCGGCTCTGGTCAGTATTTGGATGGGAGACCACCAGGGAATACCAGGTGCTGTAGGCGCCTGGAGTAGGAACTGGCAAGCCACTCCAGTATTCCTGCCAAGAAAACTCCATGGACATGGGGTCACGAAGTGTCAGTCACGACTATAACGACACAACACACACACACACACACACACACAGAGTAAGTAAGTAATTAGAAGTAATAAGGAGCCTCATGGCACAGTGGTTAAACTGCTGTATTGCAGTCATGAGGTTCAATCCCAGGTAGCCAGATCCAGGTTGGCAAAGCTGCTTGTATCCGTAGCGAAATGTTTCGATCTCTCAAGAAAAGACGTCCTGTTGCCGTGATCCCACTTCAGATAAGCTCAGCTGGATGACTGTGAATCTTCACAGACTTAGGAACAGGAGTAATGAACAAACTGCCTTTCAAAGGAATATTGTCTATGTTATTCGTTTTCTAATTGAGGAGCACTTTGTAAATATCTAAGGTTCTCTAGAACATTAATTGAAAAATGATTAAATTAGGATATTGTTTTTAACTAAACTTTTGCTTTCTGAGATCAAATATGTTGTACAACATAACTGATGCTTTAAGCTTTCTAAGTGTGGTATGATAACTATATGTTGATCTTTGGTATGAATGTAGACATTCTGTACTGTCACCAGGGAAAATGTGATTTAAATAATTATCTAAGTTTTTTAAAAATCAGATTTTTTATGATTTAAATTGGATCATTTCCCCATTTTAAACCATGATTTAAATAATCTTAATTTTACATTTTTTTATCCACCCTGATGTCATCCATCGAATCTGCTAGAAGTTACTCATATGTCTGGATAGGATTATAACAATAGTTTTGACAATGCAGTGTTTCGCTTTGTTCACAGTAAAATGACTAGTGGCAGAAGGGTGAACTGCTGGATAGCTTGGGAGCTCAGTTCCCACTGTAGCTTCTTGAGAGGGGCTGGACTTGATAATCCATAAGGTCCCTTCTAGCTGTGCAGTTCAAATGTTTTTGTTATAACTCTCTAGGTGAGTTACAAGGATACTTGGTAGGATATAAAAAGACAGAATTTCAGAGGACAACACTACCCTGTGGCCTTCTGATTGCCTCCATGTACAAGTAGCACAAAATAACTGAAGTTGTTTTCACCTATTCAGTATAGAATCAGTTTTATAACTTTGTATGTGCCTAAATGCTGCAGTTTCTGTGTAAACAGTATAGTCCTGTGGCCCCTTAAAGGCCAGCACATTTCATTTGGGGCTAGTTTTTGTTGAAAGTGATCTGCACCTTCAATTGTAATTTGTGTTGAGTGGTCCTTTAAAAATTGGTGGGAGAAAAAGATGTGGAATTTAGAGTTAGTTCTTGTTTTATTTTGATGTTTTGGTGTTGCTTTCATGTAGTGTTCTTCAGTATGGCATTTGTGTGATCTTTTAGTATTTGTTTATTCATTGTTAGCTTTTAATGCTATCTTTTAATGACGTAAGCCACATTGTGTCATTTCAGAGGAGAAAGGCTGGGTATTAGTATACAGTATCCATTTTTTAAAGCATGGCTTTTCTAAAACTCACTGTTTTAGTATATGTTTGAAAAGCTCATTTTTAAAAAGGCACTTCTTGCCAGGCCTATGCTAGATTTTTTATCTAATCTATTCTCAAATAAGTTTTTCTTATTATTCAGTTTCAGGACTTCTATGTGTGACTCATGCTTATGTTACTGCTGGCCTTTTTGCTATCTTTCTACACCTCTGAAACATCTTTATGTTTCTGTATCTTTGTCTGATAACAAAGTACTTAAACCGGAGACAAAAATAGTAAACATTCTCTAGTTTCTATACTTAAGCTTTGTCAATGTTGTTGTATTAATATATTAGTCAATTCTCAGGCTGTCTTTATTTTAAGATTAAGCCAGAGATAGTGTCTTGTTTTTCCCTAAGCGCTATTCAGAAAAGAAGTAATAAAATGAGAAAGATGTTGAGATTTTTGACTATCCATTTGCCTAGTCCTGAGAGACATGGTTAAACTACGTTATTCCAGTACTTATAGTAATATAAAAGATACAGAGTAAATTGTTTTTTAAAATATATATATTTTGTTTATTGTAACAAAAAGTTGGTAAATTTAGGATTGTGATAAAAACTTGGTAAATCCTTAATTTATAGCCACTGGAGATGCTACCAAAGTTATTAGAAATACAACAGATATATTTACATGATTTGTTTTATATATACATTTGCAAGAAAAAGTATGTGAACCTTTGGAATTTCATGGTGATCTGTATTACTGTCTCATACAATATGATCTAATCTTCTTCTAAGAGTCTAAGTCAAGTGTATTGACAAATATAAGGTGCCAAAAATAATAACACCAAAAAAGTTTATGATCTTTCATGGATTTATTGACCACACTCATTCAACATTCAAAATGCTACAGGGAAAAGTAGGTAAACCCTTGGAATAAATAACTAGTTGACACTCACCCACCCCCTGCAGCAATAACCTTAACCAGGCGCTTCCTGTAGCTGTGGATCAGGCCTGCATAGTGTTCAGGGGGAATTTTAGCCCATTCATCCTGGCAGAACTGCTTTAGCTCTGTCATATTCTTTGGACATTGCATGTGTATGGCTCTCTTCAAGTCATTCCACAGGATCTCTATTGGGTTGAGGTCTGGGATCTGACTTGGCCACTACAAAAGGAGGATTTTGTTTTTCTGAAGCCATTCTGTGGTAGGCTTGCTCCAGTGTTTTGGGTCATTGTCCTTTTGCATCACCCAGCTGCTCCAGACTTACAGCTGCCATACAGACCTTCTCACATTATCCTGAAGAATTTGTGCATATACTTGGGAATCCATTTCTCCCCTCAATGACTGCAAGCTCGCCAGGCCCTGATGCAATAGAGTAGGTCCAAATCAGGATGCTTCCTCCATCATACTTTACAGTGGGGATGTTTTCATGATGATATGCAGTGCTGTTTTTACACCAGACGTAGTGCTGCATGTTCTTTCCAAACAGTTCAATCTTTGTATTCTCGAAGGCTTTCACAGCTGGTATCTGATAGCTGTTGTGAGTTTAATCTTTGTTTCATCAGTCCACAAAACATTTTGCCAATACTGCTGTGGAGTGTCAGTGTGTTCTTTCACAAACTTTAGGTGTGCAGCAATGTTCTTCTTAGTAAGCAGCGGCTTCCTCTCTGGTGTCCTGCCATAGACACCCTTCTAGATAAATGTGGAGTGATTTTTATTAGCCAACATACTAGAGCTCTAGTCCACACTTCCAAACTCATTCTCCTAACAAGAATCTAGGTATGCTAATACCTGACTCCATTGAGCTTTTTTGAGCTCAATTGAAGGGTTCACTTACTTTTCCCACCAGCATTTTGAATGCTGAGTGAGTGTGTTCAATAAAGACATGAAAGATCAGTGTTTTTTGTGTTATTGTTTTAGACACATTATATTTGTCAATACACTTGGTTTTGAGGAAGATCAGATCACATTGTATGAAACATTAATGCAGAACACCATGAAATTCCAAAGTTCACATACTTTTCTTGCAGTTGTGTGCCTGCAATGTAAAAAAAGTAAAGGTCAAGATTAACATGATATTCATGAATATTGTAACCCTTTGAAAATTAACATCCAAGTATTTCTGCACAATATAGGTGTGTTGCATGTGATTCAAAACCATCTAAATGTAGTGCTTATAATTTATGAATTTTAAGATTAGATTAATTTTGAAAAAATATTTATTGATAGGAATGCACACATTTCAATTATCATTTAATTTGTAAGTGTTTTTGTTATGTAAAAATCAATTGAATTTCAAATAGGTATTTGTAAAACAAATTGTTGTAATTCTGCTTGGGACAAAAGGAGGCATGTGTATGTATGGTAGTATAAATCTGGGGTATGTTCATCTCTGTATTTGGATCTAGCCCAAAACCCAAATTAGCACGGTGTACATACCTGTCAAGTTTTGGCTGCTACTGTCTGGGATAGGAGGACTAATGTGCATGCGCACACACACATGCCTGCTCGCCCACACATACACACCTCAGTGGCGGTGGCGGCAGCAGATTTGCTTGCTCGCCCACGTGTGTATGTGTGTGTTTGCATATGGAAGCGCCTCACTGCTGTCAGAGCCTCTCTCCTCTTTCACCTGAAGCCTAAAGGGGGGGGGGCATCAGAGGCACGGCTGCCTCTGGCTCTCTCTCCTTCATCCCCCCCCCAGGATTCAACTTGGGGAATTGTGGCCATGACAGTGGGCCTGATCCTCCTCCGTGGGCTCCCGGAGGGCGGCAAAAACCAGGTTGGGCATGGAGAGATCTGAATCAGGAGGTCTGCACTGGATACCTGCCACCACCCTTCCTCCCTTGCCATCTGGCTCACATGGGGCAGGGTGGGTGAAGTGAGCCAGCCTCCTCAGCAAAAACCAGCTGCCACATTCATCCTCTTCCTCCTCCTCCTCCTCATACCTCCCTCCACCGACCCTCCCTGGCTCCCTCCCCGGCGCTCCTCAAGGCACACTCTGGCTCCACTGCGAGCAAAAAAAAAAAAAAAAAAAAAAAGAAGAAGCCTATCTAGGAAGCTCCACCAGAACCCATCTCCCTCTCTTAACCTGAAAGAGCAAGCCCTAGTTGTGACTTTTGAATCCCCGCCCTTCCCGATTCCTCCGCCCCATCATGTGGGAGGCCCAAGTACTTTGTCGTGCTCAGGTGAAGGAAAGGAAATGGAGGTCGGGGGGGGAGGAGCATGTTCTCGATATACCTGCCAAGTTTTGGCTGCTGCTGCCCGGGACATTTCCAGAAAAATAAATGATCTGGGAAGGTGGCGGGAAAAAGGAAAAAAAAAAGGGGGGGATTTCCCAGGCAATCCAGGAAGCTTGACAGGTATGCATTGTAGCCCCTCACACACCTTGAGAAAGGCTTTTGAATTATTTCACCAGCATATGGGCTCCTAGACCCTTCCTGTTTCCTGTTGGTGATTATTTCTTTTAAGGACGCTGCTGCACTGCTTCTTTGGAGTCCTCTTCTTGCTGTATGTCAGGCTCTGTAGAGGTTACTTTCTAAAGCCCAAATCAGGATGTGTCTCCTGGAAAATATTGTGTATCTTCGATTGAACGAATGAAAGAGGATCTAGGATTTGAAAGAAGTTATGACCGTAAGAGGGAGGTGATGACCATAAAGTCATGTTCTAGTGCCAGAAATTCTGGTGTGCTGTAGAAGAAAAGTACAAAGACTTCAGAGTGAAATAAATTGCTGCATTAGAAATGCATAAATAAATTTCACACTTGCATGTTTGTAGTTGCTCAGAGATGACAGAATGGAGCACTTGATTATAGCTCTGAAATCAGAAGAACAGTTAGTTTCTTCATGGATAGAATATTTACAAATGTATTCTATTGTTTGCTATTGCTTGTGAGGTTTGTGTACTGATAAGAAATAAAAGAACTTGGAGAATGTAAATATGATTTAAACAATATATGCTAAAATGCAATTGATACCTAATGCATACGAACACTTACTCATTCCTTTTTCAAGCCATCAAAGTCTGAAGAGAACGTTGGATAATGCTCACAGGAGGTTCTTATGCAGAAGTTTATTTTAAAGTAGTTATTCTAATTTTTTTTCTGCTACTGTTTTTGTTTACAAGTTGTTTAATATTAATTTTCTTCTATAGGCAGCTGGTTTTTATTTCAAAGCTACCTGTCTCATATCTGATTTGGTATCAGAAGTGCTGCATTTTGCATTCTGACTTATTCATGTTGCTTTCAGAGCACCATTATTTTATAAAAAGTTTCTTGCTTTTCACATAATTGATTTGTCACTCATGAAAAATAGCTTCTTCAACAATTAAATGTGCATGATTGTGGATTACAAAGAAATTGAGATATTTGCCTATGAAAAAAATCCATTATTCATTGGATTTTAAATACTGTGGTAAAAATTTTAACATAATGGGAAGATTGCTCTTTGGAGAAGAACAAATTGCTTGCAAGTTCAGAAGCTGAATCCAAAGTTACTGAACATGATGTGTGCTTGTTATCTCTATATGTACTGCATTTCTATACTTAATGCCAAGATTTAACTTTCTGCACAAATTATAGCTTGTTTTTGTAAAAAGTATGAATAATTTATCTAACTCCTGAGATGATTATGAGAAATTCTTCTGTCTTTGATTATCAGGAACATAGCAGCTCTGATCAGGGGTTATAATTCAGCAAAATTCACTCTGTTTAGAAGAGAAGTCTCTAGACCAGTGTTTCCCAAATTTGGTTATTCAAAGTGTTCTTAGACTACATCTTCCAGGAACCCCATCTGGTGTAGCGGGTGGCAAAGGCTTCTGGGAATTGCTGTGCAAGAACACCTGGGCTACCCAAGGTGGGGAACCATTCTAGATAACTCTCTGCTACCTACAGTGAATTTAGCTGAATTCTAACTCATCTTTTCCTTCCCTGTTTTCACAATCTCCTCTTCGTTTTGAGCACAAAAAGTCTGAACTATGAGGGAACTATGCTGTCTGTGGACACTCTCCATGACAATCAGGACTCAAATTTTCTAGTTTTTCAGCTCACATGCTTATTATTTATTTATTTATTATTTATTTGTTGTGCTTGTATCCCGCCCATCTTCCAGAGCAGAACTCTGGGCGGCTAACAAAATTTAAAACTACACTAAGAAACACGAGAAATAGAATTAAATTAAATTAAATTAAATTAAATTAAATTAAATTAAATTAAATTAAAAAATCAATAAAACAGCAAGGATCAATATCCTTCAGATCAGATGAGGCGGGCGGCAAAAAATATATAGGTAAAAAGGTCGCCAAATGCCTCCTTAAAAAGGTAGGTTTTCAAAGCCTTTTTGAAGCCGGGCAGGGACTGTGCTAGGCGCAGCTCACTGGGGAGATGGTTCCACAACGTGGGGCCCACCACAGAGAAGGTGCAGTTGCGCATGAGCGATTTCCGTGCCTCCCTGGGCGTGGCCACCCTCAGTGAGCGCGCCTGTGCCATTCTTGTGGGCCTGGTCCCAGTTGATCTCTGAGAAATACGCTCCGACAGATACTCTGGTCCCAAGCCATGGAGGGTTTTGAAAATCAAAACCAAGACCTTGAACCTTATCCGGTGGACAACGGGTAGCCAATGCAGGCGGGCCAGAACTGGGGTGATGTGCTCGAATCTACGAGCACCCACCACCAGCCTGCCTGCCACATTCTGCACCTGCTGAAGCCTCCGGACAAGGGTCAAGGGCAACCCCACGTAGAGGGCATTGCAGTAGTCAATCCTCGAAATCATGAGGGCCTGCACAACTGTCCTCAGGGAGGACTCATCGAGGTATGGTCGGATCTGGGCGATCCTTCGGAGGTGGATAAAAGCGGGCCTGGAGACCGCCATCACCTGGGCTTCCAGGGAGAGGGCTGAGTCCAGGACCACGCCCAGATTCCTGGCCCTGTCCGTAGGCTGGAGGACCCCCCCCCCAGTCTAGGGAGGGGGCCATTGTACCCAGACGAGGGTGCCCCGAAGAACAGAACCTCGGTCTTCTCCGGATTCAGTTTGAGTCGGTTTGTCCTGGTCCATTCCAAGACCGCCTCCAGGCACAGATCGAGGGAGCGAACTGCCTCCTCTGCAGAAGAAGAAAAGGAGAGATAGAGTTGCGTGTCATCAGCGTACTGATGGCAGCAAACTCCAAATCTCCTGATGACCTCCGCCAGCGGCCTCATGTAAACATTGAACAGCATGGGTGAAATTGCCGACCCCTGGGGCACCCCACAAGGGAGAGTCCAAGGGGCCAACAAGTCATCACCCAGCTGAACCCACTGAGACCGGCCACCGAGGAAGGAACGGAGCCAGCCCAGAGCAAGGCCCCCAATTCCAGACTCAGCAAGCCGGACCAGCAGGTTACTGTGGTCGACGGTATCAAAGGTGGCTGACAGATCAAGGAGTACCAACAGGGAGGAACACCCCCTGTCGGCCTCCCTGAGAAGGTCATCCTGCAGAGCAACCAGGGCAGTCTCGGTCCCCCGAAGCGGCCTGAACCCAGATTGGAAGGGATCCAGGATACAATTTTCCTCCAGCTATGACTGAAGCCGGACAGCGGCCACCCTCTCAACAACCTTGCCCAGGAAGGGAACAATGGCAATCGGACGATAGTTGGATAACTCACCCGATGCCAAGCCGGGCTTTTTCAACGTGGGCTTCACCATGGTCTCCTTCAAACGGGAAGGGAAAATTCCCTCCCTGAAGGAGGCCATGGCAATATCCGAAGCCCACTCCGGCATGTTCCCTCCGGCGGATTTAACAAGCCAAGCTGGGCAAGGGTCGAAGGGAGTGGCCGCCGATCGGCAATAAGCCATAGCCCTGGAGGCCTCCGCTGGTGACACCGGCCCAAACTCAACCAGGCGAGGAGACCGCCTGGCGGTTCGAGGCCTCACCAATTCTTATTATCCTTGATGCCTGGGTGAGTAATTGGAACGTTGACAGGGGCTGCTAGAGCACTCTCCTTGATCTATGGTATATCTGTCCAAATTATGACATCTGAATATGGCTCCAGTTTTCAGCAAAGATGAGTTATATCCATTGTCACATGGAAAAAAGGTGCAAGAGTTGTTTGGTTAACTGAATTAACAAATGTAATACCTAACTATATGGCTTATTTAATGAGGGACCCAGAAGCAAATGCAGCAAAATAGAAATTATATCAGAATTATCCCAGATTTATACAGTACATTGTCCTGTAAATATGAACAATTCATTTTTCTTCAGTTTCTGAAATGTTGTACTTCTGTTTAAAAATATCTCATACAGTGAAATAGGTAATGTAAACTTTTATAAATCTACATATGCATAACTGTCATAGATATTATCCTAGTTTATATGCCATTACAAATTGGTACTGGATTTGTGGTGGTAGCCAGTCTGGTGTAGGGATACAGTAACAGAAAGAGTCTGAACTATGAGAGAACTAAGCTATCTGTGGACGCTCTCCATGACAATCAGGACTCAAATTTTCTAGTTTTTCAGCTCACATGAGCAGCCCACACATACTTATTATTCTTGGTGCCTAGGTTAGTAATTGGAACGTTGACAGGGGCTGCTAGAGCACTCTCCTTGATCTATGGTATATCTATCCAAATTATGACATCTGGATATGGCTCCAGTTTTCAGCAAAGATGAGTTATATCGATTGTCACATGGAAAAAGGTGCAAGAGTTGTTTGGTTAACTGAATTAACAAATGTAATACCTAATTACATGGCTTGTGTAATGAGGGACCCAGAAGTAAACGCAGCAAAATAGAATTTATATCAGAATTATCCCAAATTTATACATTGTCCTATATATATGAAGAATTCATTTTCATCAGTTTCTGAAATGTCGACAGTGAAATAGATAATGTAAATATTTATAAATCTACATATGCATAACTGTCATAGATATTATCCTAATTTATATGCCATTACAAATTGGTACTGGATTTTTGGTGGTAGCCAGTCTGGTGTAGGGATACAGTAACAGATGATGCTTTGGGAACAAGTATTAAATCCTCATGTTGCAGTGGAGACTCACTGGGGGATTAGCCCTGGTAAAATTGCTCTTTAGATATTTCACTTACCTTGAAAGCCTTATTAGGGTTACTGTCAGTCAATTTTGACTTGATGCTGCATAACTGACTGACTGAATTTGAGGAGTACAAATTTGACAGTAGAACACAAGTGTATAGCATGCATTTAAAAAGATTAATTTTGCTTAAGTTTGTAAATTTGTGCTTTTATATTTTTGTTTTGTGGTTTTCTGCTTTTAAAAATTAAAAATAAATTGTGATCTCTATACGTTTCTTGGTATTAAGATTTCATTTTAAATCTATTTTTCATGGTTTACCAAGGTTCAAGATGAGCATATGTATATGTCCTAGGAATGCAGGGAATTAGCAACTTTAATGGTTTGAAATAGTACTTAACAATAGATTCTACTACTGTGATCCAGAATTCCCTCAAACAAAATGGGTGGTGATTATTTCCAGCAGCCTACTCTCCTACTCCCCCCCCCCCCGACTAGGGTCCCGAATCAAAGAACCATGTTTAAGAAGAATATAATTGGAACTACAGACCTAAAAGAACATTGTGTAGACTCTGTGAGTGTTTTTTCATTTGAGCACATCTCACCTATCCAATGACTGAGAGACCTTGATGAAAAAATACTGCTGTGGATGGGATAGTGAATAAATAATTTTTAAATATTAAGAAAAAAAGTTGTTGGGTGCAGTTGTGAAATAAAAGCTGGATACATTTAGATTTTGTGAAAGAGTAACCATTTTAAAAGAGACCCTGTTGATCTGAAGGTAACAGTGTTTAAGATAATTGGTTCTCATGAGAGGGATCTAAACAGGCATGTCCTTTGTATTTCTTAGGAATCCTGTGATCATTTAGGGAACTAAACTGTTGGTTGTGCTTCTTTAGAGTGTTCTGAATGCATGGTGTGTACATACATAACTATTTAGAGAATATTTCCTGCTTATTGGGTTTTGTCAGTATGTAAAGCTACTGCGTATGTTTTTAACCAGTCTTCTGGATTTCTCCCTTTCTCTCCACTGGCCTACACTACAGAAACTTAGGAGGATCATGTAACTCTGTGTGAAATGTTTTGGAAAATCTGGAGGCTGTTTTATGAATGGGTAGAACATGGAGAATTTCTAACTTGCTGCCACTAGTGGGAAGTTAGCTAGAACTTTTAATGTTCTTATTTGTTTAATATCAACAGGTACCAAGTTGAAGATGAGTCCTCTCATTTGGATGAAATGCCCCTAATGATGTCAGAGGAGGGCTTTGAAAATGACGAAAGCGATTACCATACTTTACCAAGAGCCAGAATTTCCCAGAGAAAAAGAGGCTTAGAATGGTTTGTTTGTGGTGGCTGGAAATTTCTCTGCACCAGGTTTGTTGCTTATTTTGTTGTTTATTTTAATTATATGATAGCCTAACTTCGGTACTCAGTTATGTAAATACACACATTAGTTTCAAAGAAAATTGTTCTAATTTAGAAGGGGAAATTGGGAGGAGCCCCATGTGAATTCTGTGACAAGAGCATTTGTAAAAAAAAAAAAAGAATTAACCAAATGCCTTCCTACAAGCATTAGTTGCAGTGGCAGCATGAGCACCTGTTACCCATGACCATTTTTGAAGACTCTTGTTCTGATATTCTCTTTTTCTAGCTACTGCCCCAAATATTGCTAGAAGCTGCATCTAGCCAAATATTTATATGTCAACAATGGCTCTCCTTCCATTGCGGAGTAGTGCTGAAAATTAAGGTAGTGGTTAGACCCAGCCATTCATCAGTGCTTGAAATAATGCCGTCACAGTTTGGTAAATCTACCAGGGCCCAATGGTAGAGGAGAGGCCCCTTGAGAGTTTATGCTGATTGGACTTCTCTCAGAGCTGAAGTACATCTGCACTAATTAATTTCTTCTGAGAAGAAAGAGGTAAACAATCCTTTTACCATCACATATTTGCTACTCCCCTTCCATATGGACCTACCCAGCAATTAAGATCTAGCCAGGGGGCCCTCCTGGAAGAGCCATCCCTCAAGGAAGTGAAAGGGATGGCTTGCAGGTGTATGGCCTTTTCAGCAGCTTCCTCCAGACTATGGCATGCCCTCCCGAGTGAGACCTGCCTGGCGCCGACGTTGATAACATTTCGGCGACAGGTAAAAACCTTCCTGTTCCAGAAGTTTTTAAACTGATGATTGTGGGTCCTGATGGCAATTTTAGTGTTGTCTTTTAATGTATTGTATTTATTGTACTTAAATGTTTTTATTGTTTTAATTTTATTGTAATTTTGATGTTTTAATTGTCTGTTTTGATTGTGAGCCGCCCAGAGACCTCTGGGTAGTGGGTGGCATACAAGCTAAATAAATAAATAAATAAATAAATAAATAAATAAATAAATAAATAAATAAATAAATAAATTTCCAAATCTTTTCTTTTAGTTACTGTGAGCCCTCATTTAATCTCTGTGTGTGAGAATAGGGATTTTGGTTCAGTCAGTGTATGCCAAGAAATTAGCACTCTCTGCTCTTATCAAGACCACACTGATTCTCCCTCCTCTTCTCTCCCTGATACCTTATTTCTTCTCTTTGCTTAACCCTCTTCTCTGGATGTGCACAACCCATTGGGGCACCTGAGCAAATAATGGCTCCTTGATGTGTCTATATGGTAAATAAAACGAATATTTTGGGGTGGAAGTGAGTGTACATTATAGTAATAACACATACACTAACACCTTGGTTTACGAGCTTAATTTGTTCCAGAAACATGCTTGTGGACAAAAACACTCTTCTATCAAAGCAAATTTACCCGTAAGAAATAATGGAAACTCAGATGATTCATTCTGGGGTCCCACAGATCACATACTGTACACACCAAAATGCCAAAACTTACAAAAGAAGTGGGCTAGATGTCCACGTCCACACCATAGTTTAGGTACCTGGTTGCAGAATCTGCTCTGCTTGAGACTAACAACTGGATTTTACTCTGTGTTTTTAATGGGCCAATAATAAAATGCATTTTTGTAGCCCTATACATATTTGACCAGCTGCCCCAGGACTAGAAATGGTTTGAAAAATAAGAAAGGATGTTGAAAACAAAGTAAAGAAAAATATAAATATAAAAAAAAGTAAAATCCTATCCTGCACTCACCTTGAAAACGTTCCTGGCTGGTGCAGGGGAGACCTCTGTTCCTCTCCCCTTCCCTTGCTTTGAGGCTTTCTTGAGATGGAAAGCTCCAGACAATCCCCCACAATCAAGCAGAGAGGGAAGGAAGGGGCTACAATTGGCTCATTTGTGATCATCAGCTCCAGTGCTCGTATTGCAAGACACTGCACATTGATCAATGCAAAATTGATCAGAAATGGTTGCTCGTCTTGCAAATGACTCGTAAACAAGGCACTCGTAAACCAAAGTATTACTTGTCTCTGTAATGTCTGTAGCAGTTTTCTGTTCAGCTCCTTTCTCTCTAAGGTTATTGGAACTCTTAACTACCAGTCACAATTGAGATGACAGAATGATGGTGAGGGTTCACACTCCCATTGCAAAAATGTTTCTGCTTCATCCTTTGGAGTTAATTGTGGGGGAATGTTATAGAGGCAGTCTTTTGATTCTGATAAATTCCTGGTTTATTTCTAGAATGAAAACAGAAAAATAAGTTACATATTGAACTTTTATTAAAATGCTTCATTTTAAACATCCATGGTCTTTCAGTTTTGAAGCAATAACCAAGGGGGGAAATCAAGATTGACATTTTCTGCTCTTGGCAGGAAAGGGTTTTAATGATGACTATGGCGGATATGGAGTCACGAAGAGTCGGTTAACAACTGTAACGACACAACACACACACACACACACACACACACACACACACATGACTGGTTCTTTGGCCTGAATAACTTTTTATTGTCCGCTTTTATACTCTGTAGCCAGTTCCTACTTATACTCTTAAAAACTGTGTGCCAAAATGTCCTCTTGCTTTGGTTTGTTTTAGCACCACAGGTTTTCATTATTTTAGAGATTAGAATGGGCAGAAATCCCATTTGCAGGCCTCATTCCTGGCTTATTTTTTATGACCTGGAAAGAGAGATGGCAGTACCCTTTCACTGATGTTCCCAAGAGCCTTAACACTAATTCACTAACAGTGGGTAATATCTTGAGTTGATTGATGCTGGTGAAAAGGGAAATGTAAATTCATTAACTGATGATAAGTTAACATTTCAGCTTTAAAGGTTAAAAAGTACATGTAACTGATGACTCTAGAGTGAATGCAAGTTAGAATTATCTCCTGCTACTCTGTTGTCATTTATAAAGCTTTTGTGTTGAACTCTTGCACTTGACTTTAGTAGAGTTTGTTGAGTAAATTAGTCTTGAATTGTCAAGTGCATTCGTATTTTAAGCTTTTATTAAATGCAGTTTCACAATAAAACCTGCAGTAGTTAGTAGAGTGCTCAAGATTTATTCAATTGTTACTAAAACTGATATAAGTGACATAGTATTTCTGTGATGCTTCTTAGCTTGTGTTTTATTTTGCTTGTTCTGGTTTACTTCTGGGGGTTTTTTTTCTAATGTATTTTTCCAAGCAATAAGGCAATGAGTTGATTTGGACATAGTTCTGTCCCAGTGTGCTTCTTTCAGCTTCTTTCTGGTAAGATGTCCTTACTACATCATTCTTCCTTCTCACCCATGTATTCTCATGGCTGTCTTTGTTCATTTACATACTGTTGCCATTGACTGAAGATTGGTGTTATAGTTGTGAACTAACTTCGCATACTAGGAACAGAATTGTGTATATGTGCAACAGCTATACATTCTGGAGAACAGATTGCATTGAAGCCAATCTTTTGAAAATAAAGCAGCTAATTTTAAGTCCCCTTTTCACAGATTGCATGTAAGGCAACTCTGCTTTTCCCTAATAAGAGAACAGGCTGTGAATTCTATGCTTTTTCTAGTTCCATTTATCTAGAGAGTAAGGGACATTTCTCTTGCACCAGCCAAGCACATTTTCAAAGGAGAGTGCAACTTAAGGTTTTATTTTTCTTTATATTTGTAATTTTAATTAATTTGTTTTCAACTTTCTTATTTTTCAAAACATTTCTAGACATGGGGCAGCTACTCAAGTGCATGTATATAGCTGCAAATTGCATTTGATTATTGTCACATAAAAACACAGAGTAAAATCCAGTTATTATTCCCAAGCAGGGCAGATTCTTCAGCCAGGTACCTAAACCATGGTGTGGACGTGAAGTTTTAACTGTCTTTTTTGAGTTTTGGCATTTTGTGTGTACAGTATGTGACCTATGGGACCCCAGAACGAATCATCTGAGTTTCCATTATTTCTTGTGGGTAAATTTGCTTTGATATAAGAGTGTTTTGTTTTACAAGCATGTTTCCGGAACGAATAGATAGATAGATAGATAGATAGATAGATAGATAGATAGATAGATAGATAGATAGATAGATAGATAGATAGATAGATAGATATTTTTAAGAAACTGGATGATGGATCAGCACCAGATTTGGCACTAATGTAGCAAACAGTCTCCTATGATGCTTTGTTAAATTTGATTATCTTGGGGCAAACAATTGTCAGGTTATGATTTTTAAAAATAAAACTCCCCCCCCGGCCGTCATGTAGACATTGGTAGCCTTTCTATCTGCATTTTTAGGCTGGTCAAAATATGTTGAAAAGACCATAGTCCCAGCGATTCCTCTTTGGAAGGAATCCAAGCTTGGTGGGGGAATGGGGGTAAAACTGAATCTGAGAAAAGTTATTTCAGAAGAGGAAAAAAACCCCTCTGACTTGCTTGTAAACTGATTATCAGCCTGATCATTCTAAACATAAACATTGTTGCAAGGTTGAGAGCTGCAGGAAGACCTCAACCTTTCCTATGTTGTTCTCTCTTCCCCCTTCCCCTACTTTCTTAGCAATATTGTCTTTTCCAGTAAGTTCTGCTCAGATCTTGCAAACTTATAGCTGTGTCACCCTATTGACTTCCTCTTTTCTTACTGCTCCACCAGCATTTCCCAAAATTATAGCCTATTCTGGTCACTTCTGCATTTCCATTATATGTGCATGGTAAGATAGGCTCAGGTTACTCATTTTTACTCAGTGAGAGTGACTTGATTGAGCACCCACTTTTCCATTATTTTGGCTGTTTGTAATATCAGTAGGCTCTCTTCCCACACCACATTTCAAATGATTTTTGGCCCTGTCTTTCTTCATTGTCTTTCTTTCACATAATATGGATGATTTTGACCTTGCTTTCCAGTGTCACTATTAGCTAATTCCAACATCTCCCTTTCTATTATTTCAAAAGGCAAAGGGGTATAATTTGGAAAACATGCACATGACTCGTTCATAGACTTTGTGATTGGTAGTTTCCCAACTTGAGTGTTGCAACCCACAAGAGGGCCACAAGGTGTGTGTGTGTGTGTGTGTGTGTGTGTGTGTGTGTGTGTGTGTGTGTGTGTGTGTGTGTGTGTGAGTGAGTGTGAGTGTGAGTGTGAGTGTAAGTGTAAGTGTAATTCTTTCTTAGAAGCTGTTGGTAGGACCCGGGGAAGCCTTAGGCTAAAGTCTTACTTGCTGGTCTATGTGGGATCATAGGACATGTGCAGGGGTCAAGGCTAAAGCCGTCTTGGAGATGGGTGTGAGCACAGTTCTACGTGGAGCAAACCTTAAGTGTAAGGATGGATGTACAAGAAGGATGAGGGGGGAAAAATCTCATATGTTCCGAGAAACCTACGGCAGCACAGGAAAGGCCTGCAGCCTCCTTCTGCAACATTTGAAGTTCCCATCTCTGCCAATGGAAATTCAGGGGAGGTACCTCTTCACCAGTCAAGCAGCAAAGCAGAGAAGACATCATAGTAGAATTTTCACATGTGATATATTTGAATTTTCCAAGCACAGGTGCAGTCCAATCTACAAATATTGTTATAGTTTGTGCCTTGGGGTAGATTTTTTACAGGAAAAGGAGGCTTGCATTGAAGCATACATTGCCACACAGTGTGCCAGGGTGAATTTGATTTAAATCACTTTAAATTAAATGTCACTAAGGCTCGATTTAAATCATGATTTTCTACATAAAGATTCATTTTTGCTGGAGTTGTATTAATCTTAATATTTACAACCAAATGAAGGTTTCATTTTCAGAATAATAACTTTTCAGATTAGTTTTACAGTTATATCAGAAAATTACTATTTGGTGGTTATATAACATTAGAAATACATAGATAATTATGAAATAATTTCAAGGTAAACTATCTCCAGTTTAATAGGTTAATCATTCATATTTGGACAACTGTTCTGTTTTACTTTATTGGAAGGAGAAAAATAATCATTACCTTAATAATAACAGTTTAAATAGTTTTATTTAACCAAAACAATCACATTATATGGCATTATGTATGCTTGTATTTGCTTAAATTTCCATGTTTGTTAACTGTTATGGTTAAAATATCCAAACTGGGGAAATGGGCTGCAAAATGGCAAATGCGTTTCAATGTAGCCAAATGTAAAGCAATGCATATTGGGGCAAAAATTCAAAACTTTATCTATCAACTCATGGGTTCTGACCTGTTGGTGACGGATCAGGAAAGAGATCTTGGTGTGTTGGTGGACAGCTCAGTGAAGATGGCCAATTCCATGTTAGGGATTATGAAAATAAAACAGCCAACATTATAATGTCATTGCACAAAACAATAGTAAGGCCGCACCTGGAGTATTGTGTACAATTCTGGTCACCACATCTCAAAAAAGACATAGAAGAACTGGAAAAGGTGCAGAAGAGAGCGACTAAAATGATTACTGGGCTGGGGGACCTCCCTTATGAGGAAAGGCTAAAACATTTGGGGCTCTTTAGTCTGGAAAAAAGGCACCTGAGGGGGGATATGATTGAGACATACAAAATAATGTAGGGTATGAGTGAAGTGGATAGAGGGATGCTCTTCTTCCTCTCATATAATACCAGAACTAGGGGACATCCACTCAAATTGAGGGCTGGGAGAGTAAGAACAGACAAAAGAATTTTTTTTACCTAGTGTGTTGTTAGTCTGTGGAACTCCCTGCCACAAGATGTCGTGATGGCATCTAGCCTGGATGCCTTCAAAAGGGGATTGGACAGATTCCTGGATATGAAGTCCATCACAGGTTACAAACCACAATGGAGATGTGTAATCTCCAGGCTTAAAACCGGGGTACTTCAAGGACCAGATGCAGGGGAGTGGTATGAAGAGACAGATATCTAGTCTTGTGCGCTCCTAGATGCATTTGGTGGGGCCACTGTGAGATACAGGAAGCTGGACTAGATGGGCCTTTGGCCTGATCCAGCATGGCTCTTCTTATATTCTTATGTTCTTAAGGAGGTTGATTCTGTGTGCATAGATTTGCAGAGGAACAATGGGATTAAGGTCTTTTTCTCAATTCTGATGTTTATTTTATAATATTTTTTTGCTATGAAGGAGGCATGTTATTTTTGCAGACCCAAATGCACAGTTTTGAAAATAGCAAAACCAAGCATCTTTGAGAATGTCTTCTAGATAGAAATAATTGCCCCAAATAATCAGAAACCTCTTGGGAGACCATGACATTGTGAATGGATTAATACAGCCTAGTGCTACATAATTAAAAACTTAATTTCATGATGAATAACCTTTGGACTATGATGTAATCAACTAGAACTTGATTTTTAGACAGATTTTTCCTAAAAAAAGCATTTAAAATAAAAAAATTAAATCAAAAATTGATTTAAATCAAATAAATCTGTTTTAAATAAAAAAAATCCATTTTTAATTTTTTTTTTAAAAAATCATTGATTTTTACCCACCCTGCAGTCCACTAAGGCAGTGCTCCCCAACCTTTTTATCACCGTGGACCGGTAAATGCTTGATAATTTTTCCCTGGCCCGCTTGTTTTGATTTAATAAGATAAAAAATGTAAATGCCCCCCCGGCCGCTGACGCACATGCGTGCTAGTCGTTTCCCACTCTAGGGGGCGGTGCTCATCTCCGTACTCAAGCTGAAGAGCCAGTGTTGTGCGATGAGTCCTTGGCATCGCTGCAAGGAAACACTGTTTTTACTTCCTCGCATTTTCCCCCCGGGGGCTACCCAGCCGCCGTGAGGTCTTGGGACCCTTTGCCCTTCCTTGACATGAGGCCTCCCTCCCTCCCTCCCTCCTTACTTTCTTTCTTTCCCTTTTCTTTCTCCCTCCCTTCCTCCCTCCCTTCCTCCCTCCCTTCTTTCTTTCTTTCTTTCTTTCTTTCTTTCTTTCTTTTCTTTCTTTCTTTCTTTCTTTCTTTTTCTTTTCTTTCTTTTCTTTTTCTTTCTTCTTTCTTTCTTTCTTTTCCCTTTCTCTTCTCCCTCCCTCCCCCTCTCCCTTCTTTCTTTTCTTTCTTTCTCTCTCTCCCTTCCTCCCTCTTTCTTTCTTTCCTCCCACTCTCCTTCCTTCCTTCCTTCCTTCCTTCCTTCCTTCCTTCCTCTTTCTCTCCCTTCTTTCTTTCTTTCTCTCCCTCCCTCTCCCTTCTTTCTTTTTTCTTTATTTCTCTTCCCTCTCCCTCCCTGTCTTTCCTTCCTTCCTTCCCTCCTACTCTACCTCCTTCCTTCCCTTCTTTCTTTCCTTCCTTCCTCATTTTCTTTCTTTCTTTCTTTCTCCCTCCCTCCCTCCTTCTCTCCTTCCTTCCCTCCCACTCTCCTTTCTTCTTCTTTTTCCCCCTTTTCTTTTTTCTTTCTTCCTCTCCTCTCCTCTCCCTTCTTTCTTTCTTTATTTCCTTCCTTCCCTCCCTCCCTCCCTTTCTTTTTCTTCCTTTCTTCCTCATTTTCTTTCTTCCTTCCTTCCTCCTCCTCCTTTCGTTCTTCCTCTCTCTCCCTCACTCCTTCTCTCCCTTTCTTTTTCTTTCTCTCCCTCCTTCCTTTACTTACTTACTTTCTTCCTCCCTTCCTCCTTCTCCCTCCTTCTTTCTTTCTTTGTTCCTTCCTCTTCCTCTCCTTCCTCCCTTTCCTCCCTCCCCTTCCTTCCTTCCTTCCTTTCTCCCTTCTTTTTTCTTTCTTTCTCTCTCTCTCCCTTCCTCCTTCTCCCCCCTTTCTTTCTTTCTTTCTTTCTTTCTTTCCTTCTTTCTTTCTTTTTTCTTTCTTTTTCTTTCTTTCTTTTCTTTCTTTCTTTCTTTCTTTCTTTCTTTTTTCTTCCCTCCCTCCCTCCCTCCTTTCTTTCTTTTTTTTTCTTTCTTTCTTTCTTTCTTTCTTTCTTTCTTTCTTTCTTTCTTTCTTTCTTTCTTTCTTTCTTTCTTTCTTTCTTTCTTTCTTTCCCTTTTCTCCCCCCTCCCTCCCTCCCTCCCTCCTTTTTCTTTCTTTCTTTCTTTCTCCCTCCCTCCCTCCTTTCTTCCTTTCCCTTTTCTTCCCCCACCTCCCTCCCTCCCTCCTTTCTGTCTTTCTTTCTTTCTTTCTTTCTTTCTTTCCCTTTTCTTCCCCCCTCCCCCCTCCCTCCCTCTTCTTTCTTTCTTTCTTTCTTTCTTTCTTTCTTTTTCTTTCTTTCTTTCTTTCTTTTCATAAAAAACCCTGCCCTCCCTGGTTTCCCTCCCTCCCTCCCTCCTTTCTTTCTTTCTTTTCTTTCCCTCTTTCCTTTCTTTCTTTCTTTTCTTTCTTTCTTTCTTTCTTTTTCTTTCTTTCTTTCTTTCTTTCTTTCTTTCTTTCTTTCTTTTTCTTTCTTTCTTTCTCCCTCCCTCCCTCCCTCCTTTCTTTCTTTCTTTCTTTCTTTCTTTCTTTCTTTCTTTTTCTTTCTGCAGGGGGTCGCAGCAGTGGCGGCGATGGTGGGACGGGGGCAATTGCGGGGGGGTCACGGCGGCGGCGGCGGGACGGGGGCGATTGCGGGGGGGGGGGTCGCGGCGGCGGCGACGGGCCGGGGTGATTGCGGGGGGGGGGCGATTGCGGCGGCGGTGGGACGGGGGCGATGGTGGGGGGGCGATGGCGGCGGCGGCGGGGGGTCGCGGCGGCAGCGGGACGGGGCGATTGCGGGGGGGTTGCGGCGGCGGCGGTGACGGGACGGGGGCGATTGCGGGGGGCGATTGCGGCGGCGGCCGGGGGGGGTCGCGGTGGCGGCAGGACAGGGGCGATTGCAGGGAGGGTCGTGGCAGCGGGACGGGGGCGATTGCGGCGGTGGCGGCGGCGGGGGCGATTGCGGGGGGGTTGCGGCGGCGGCAGCGGGACGGGGGTGATTGCGGCGGCGGTGGCGGCGGGGGGGGTCACGGAAAAAAAGGGGGGGCAATTGCGGGGGGGTGGCGCGGCGGCGGCCCGGTGCCAATTCATCCACAGACCGGCACCGGTCCGCGGCCCGGGGGTTGGGGAACACTGCACTAAGGTGTCTGGTGAAGAATAAAAAAAACTGGCATCCGTTTGAGTGCAAATACCGCCTGGTCTTAAAAGGTCCTTCTGTGAGGTGAGGGGAGAATTAGAAACCTTTTATTTCTGGAAAAAAATCATTGTAATTTATGATATCATTGACCCAATTTGGTCAATGTATCAGCTTGTATCAGAAAATTGCAGTGACATCTGTTTAAAATGGAAGATATGTAACTGATTTTGTTTTAGTATGTTAAATCTGATTTTCTCCAAATACCTTAAATCTTAGCAACAAGGGAGGAAATATTCAGCTGTGGCTATTTTTACTGCAGTAGCTATACCAGTCATAGAGTAATACTACTTTGTATATGCAAATTTTCTTTCATCATGCTTGGCAAGATATCTTTGCATTTAACTTTAGTTATCTGTAATACAGTTTGGGAGGAATAGATGTGAAAATAGGAGCTAGTTTTTATCTTGAATTATCTGTCCCTTTTAATTTACACATTCTCTTTTGGCATGTGACAATATAACACATATAGGTCAAAACCGGAGTGTCCTTGGGACTGAATTGATTCCTTTCTCACAAGATTTACATTCCTGTTCTTATATTTTGAAAAACCCAATAACATTCTTACTTTGTTCCAATGAAAATGGTTCTTTTGAATGGTATTTCCATATGAAATGAAGGGGCTATCAAATACTCGGATTAATTTGGACCCTAAAACAGACTGAACAGTTTCAGTTAATCTGAAACACATTTATTGTGCAGAAGCATGGGAAAATGTTGATCTTTGAAGAGTGACATGAATACTGTGTTGCTGTAGGCCTGACTAAGAAGGCTACCTGTTGAGTACAATAATTACAGTATGTGTTCTTCGTAGAAGTAATTTTTGCTCTTTAGAATTTAATAAGGACTAGCTTATTCTCAGGCCAACACAGAGCTTTCATCTTATCTTGTTTTGATGAAAATCCTGTTTTGAGTAATTTCCCTACAGTTAAGCTTTACAATGGGCAAGAGTTAGACATTTTTCTGTATTTTTAAAGACTAGTTTTTGACCTAGCAGAAATCATTTCATATGTAAAGCAGTAAGACTGTGTGCCAGATTTATTTAATAGTTCCTGCTAGTTCTGAATTGCATCCTGTCTGTGCTTTTTCTTCTGCCTAAGGAAAGCAATATCATTACACTGACAAGTTTTATTTTAAAAGAGACATTTTGTTCCCTAAACCAGATTATCACTATGGTTTTATTGATTGTTCATTAGTTTTAACTGCAGTGGAATGTATGTATGTGTACCCAAGACATGGATAAGACGGTTGAACTCTAAAACAAACAAACAAAACAACAACAACAGAACAATGCACTTCTCCTTCCACTCTGTCCTTTGTGGCATCTTGTGGGTTCTCACAAATTTTCTATCAAAAATGTCCTGTCTTCCCCAGTGGCTGCATAATTGAAATGGCGTAGTTACCTGGCATGCTGGTTGGGGACATGTATGAACTCGTACATGTTCAGCAATATACTTATACAGGAATAGCCTTTTAACTGCAAGGCTGGAAGGGATTTTATGGATTATTGTCCAGCCCTATTCAAGGAGGTACAGTAGGGAATTGAACTCCCAAACTTTGGCTCTGCAGCCTGAGGACCTAAGTCACTGAGCTCTCCAGTAGTTCTGAGAAATCTTTGAAACATGGCAATAGTGTGGCATGACACAGATTTGGCTGGGTGTTTCACATTCACATGGAACTGTTCAACTGGAAAGTTTATACAGTACTCCCCCATTTATCTCAGGAGTTAGGTGCCTGACCCACAACAAAAGGAAAATCCGCAAAATACAGAGGTCTTAGCAAACTGATCTTGGGCTGCTCCTGCTGGCGTGCACTTCCAAATAGAGGTTTTTAACCCCCTCCTGACACCTCAGCAAACAGATCAGGGGATGCTGCTTTTGGTGCGCACTGCCAGGAGCCCAAGGTCTGTTTGCTGAGGTGTCAGGAGAGGGTTAAAAACCTCTCTTTGGAAGCGCACACTGGCAGGAGCAGCCCAAGGTCTTTTTGCTGAGGTGTCAGGACAGGGTTAAAAGCCATTCTTTGGAAGCCTGCTTCTGTAAAGAAAAAATCCACAATATACTGAGACCGTAATATATGAACTGCATTGTTGTGGGGGACTACCACAGAACACATTGAAAGTGTTTCATGATATTGGTATTGGAAATAGCAAAGAAAATGCAATAATTGGCAAAGAAACATTTGCTTCAGATGTATTATGGGAAATATGAACACAAAGGAAGCGAAATGTACAAGACTGCTGCCTGAAGAAGGGAAAGAGAGAAAGATACCTAGACAACCTTTCACAAAGGGGGTTAGATGGGGGAGCCACCCGCTCAGAATGAGGTGCACAGCTTGGGCATTCTCTTGGACCCAGCACTATCCATGGAAACTCGGGCAGTGTCAGTCATCCATTCCGCCTATTACCCTCTGCAGTGGTTTGCTCAACTGCACCCCTATCTGGACATGGGTTCTCAACATGCTGGTCCATGCATTGGTAGTCTCAAGACTGGACTATTGCAACGCTGTCTACGTGGAGCTGCCCTTGAGGCTGATGCGGAGACTCCAGTTGACCCAGAAAATGGAGGCAGATTGCTGACTGGGACGAGAAAATATGTCAATGCATCCTCAGCACTGGCCACCCTGCACTGGCTTCCAGTTCGGTTCTGCATTGACTTCAAGGCCTTAACTATGACATAAAAAGCCCTAAATGCTACCTTTCAGAACACCTTCTCCTAATGAAAGCTGCCCTTAATACCCGATTTTCCCAGGCTAGGCATTAGAGGCAATTAACACCGCAAGAAGCCTGAAAGGAAAAAGCTAGAAATAGGACCTTTACTGCCATTGGCTATGGAATAACTTTCCACCGGACATCTGCCTGGCCACATCTTTGGTGGTGGTTTTTAAAATATTGAAAACTTGGCTATTTAAGCAGGCATTTCCTCAAATTTAACATAAACCTAGTGTTCATCCACTAAAACAGGTTTTTAGCAGAATTGCCCATCAATAATATTACAGGACTATGGAAATTATATATAATTTCAGAGTATCTTAATTTAATTTTAATTATATTTATTGTGTTTTTATTTTATTTTATTATATGAATTGCATGTTTTTATTGTATTGATTGATTGTTGTTAACTGCCCAGAGTGGCCTCTCTGCCAGATGGGTGATATAAATAAATAAATAAATAAATAAATAAATAAATAAATAAATATAAATAAATAAATAAATATTTTTCTAATGAAGGATATGGCTGTCTCATACATTTTTGTGTGATTCTGGGGGTGAGTTACTAAAATGATTGAACTGAGTTATGTTGTGGTTGCCTCTTCCTTCTCTATCAGTTTTTATCTGGTCACAATCTCACATACCTGTCTAATCTTTTCTGATGGTGAAGACCAAACAATAGAGTGGCCTGAGGGCATACTGGACTGTGAAGGGTTGGGGTTGGGGTGGGGAACATCAGAGGTTGCTTTGTTTCTAATCACTTTAAGCTGATAAGGTTTCTTAGTGGAATTTCTTTTTATGACCAGCTGTTTATCTGAGAAGTATTCATCTCCAATATTTCACTGACTGTGTGTGCATTGGCTCTAGTTTTCCTTGTCTTAAAGGCTCACTGATCAGTGATCACTGACCAAAAAGGACATGATTTTCCAGTTTCTGATTTAAATCTCTTGGTGCTTGGATTGGGGCTTCCATAACCTTCCTTCCAATTGGGTTTTCAGGTTTCAGTGGTCTGCAGCCTTGTATACTCTAAACTCATACACAGACACCCTACACATATAGCATAGGGGTGTTCCTATTCCTGCTCATTTGGTTATAGCATACATTTGTAACATGTTTTTAAAGGATATAGACCAGTTACAAAAAAGGAAACTTATTTAATGTTAGTACTTTTCTAAATTTTAGATATTATCCTAGGTATTTACTCTGGAACAGATTTGAGGGTAACATAGATGTTTTAGGCAAATGGTGGGAATGCTATGGAGTCTAAGTTGACTCAAAATGGCATTTGTGTCTCATTTTATATTTTATGTGTAGACACAAATAATTATATTTTTACCTGATTTGCTACTAACTAAATGAATCTGGAACTCCAAAGATATAAAAATGTGACTCGTTCAGCGGTACCTCGCAAGACGAATGCCCTGTAAGACAAATTCTTCATAAGACGAATGAGATTTCTGGGGATAGGCATTTTTCACACAACAACAGTTTGCCTACCCGATGTCTTGCAAAAAATTCATCTTATGGGGCAGGCATTTGAATTTTGCACACCCTCAACTGGGCATGCAATATTCAAATGCCTGCCTGGCTTTCCTGACCATGTATCACCCAGTTTGCAGGTGCTATACAGTCGGGAAAGCCAGGATCGAAGCACCGTCACCTCCTCTTTGCCTGGGTCTCTATGCCCAGAAGTGGTGGTAATCAGCGATATGTCGACAGAAGTTGCCCTCGGAACGAAAGCAAGCTTCCCAAGTTGACTGGGCGCTCACTTGCCCCTGTGCTTGTTTGCTGCTTCCAATCAAAAATCAGCACCCCCAGGTAGGGTTGGAGGGAGGGAGGGAGGTGGTTTCAACAGATGGTGCCACCGTCCGCTCCAGGGGCAGCCCACTGACGAATAAGTGCAGGGAGGGGGGAAGGGTGCACTCAGAAGTGTGCTTACTTGCTGGGCTGCTGCCACCAAATTGGTTGCACCTCAGCATAGCAACTCCAGGAGACAGCATACAGCCCCAAATAGCTGCCCATGTTCCTAGCAGATGTGGGCTGCGAAGGTGGGCATGGAGGCATTGTCCCCTGCTGCTGCAGGGAGCAAAGCAGCTTCACCACAAGTCAAGATGGGTGGAGGTGGCAGTTCCCCAAGAAGAGGCAAGGAGAGGAAGGGAAGGGGGGAGAGAAAGGCACGCTGCAACACAGGGTGAGAGGCTGGTCATATGATGTGCCAGAGTGCCCACCTCTCCTCATCGTGCACCCCTCCCAGTCCTGCCCCGGGAAGGGAGGGAAACAGCGAGGAGCTGACAAACCTGTAGGTGCTGCTGCTTCTCCTCCTGCACCACCACCTCATCAGTGGTATGCACAAAGCCAGACAGGAAATTGAGCGTAGGGGGGGGGGTGTTGTGGGGAGAAAGAGAGGCGAAGTTGGAAAAGCCAGGGAACCAGCCTGAGGACAGCAAAGCCTCTCAGCCTCCTTCGGGTTCCTTCTTCAGGAGGAAAGAAAACGAGGGGGATGCTTGCTCACTTGCTCCTTTCATTTCCATCCCACCCAAGCGACTTCCGCTCAGGAGAGGGAAATTGCCCGCTTTTGTTTGTTTGTGTGTGTGTGTGTGTGTGTGTGTGTATGTATGTGTGTGTGTGTTGGGGGGAGGGAGCCACTTCTCATCTGCTCCCCCCTCCTGGGTTGGGGCAGCCAGCAAAAGGGAGAAGCTTTTCCCCTGGAAGGCTGCCGGTTGATTGCCAGGGTTTGGGACAGCATTCCCATAGGAATGCATTGAAAACCAATGTAATCCATTCCTCCAGAATGGGTTAATTGGTTTTCAGTGCATTCCTATGGGAAACCATGCCTCTTAAGATGAATTTTTAATAAAATGAATGGACCCCTGGAACCAATTAAATTTATCTTAGGAGGCACTACTGTATTCCTAACAGTTGTTTTTGTATTAGGCTTTGTGCATAGGTCTTATTAACATCCTGTAATAGCAAATTATTTACACACATTATTTGTAAATTCATTCTTAACTCAAGATCCTTCAGACTGTTTTCTCTGAATGTGCAATACATATTATGTTTTAGCCCAGAGAAATCATTATTAATGCTTTCTTCGTTGGGCAAAATACCTGTTATAGCAAAAGGGAACATTACATCTACATATAAACTGATAGGTATTTCTTATTTAAATGGATATGGACTTGCTGATATTCAAGTCTTGGAAGTATTGAATCCCATTTGGTTGCAATAAATACTTCAAAATTGAATTGTCAAAATCTATAATTATTTCCATCAGTAAAACCTCATTGCATCTGAGGGCTTAATGTGCTTATCTCTAGGTGCCAATCAGTCTTTGATCAGAGGCATCAGCAACTACTTAGTATGGCAATCTTTGCTCCAGTACTGTAATTTGTTTGCTAAGCCGATGAAGGTTTTGTAACTTTCTTACGATGGGAGAGAGACATTGCAACCTAATTCAGTCTTCCAATTTATGAATTACTACTTTTCATTCAAATTATTATGTTGTATAATCTAACATTTACAGAAGCGGTAAAAACTCTATTAGTGAATCTTTAAGACACAATTTAATAAATACTATTGGAATGAAGGACTAAGTGTTACTTATGTTCTTATATTAATAACTTTAGAGCAGCATGTATAAGCATACAGATGCTTTGTTGTTACCTGTTGTTTTCTAAAATTAAAACTTTTCGACATCTTTGTTTATTTTTTTAGTTCAGCTTCTAGAATTCTCCCAAGAGTTCCAGCTCACAGATCCATACCTACTGACATCTACATGTTGTTGACCTGAGGCAAAGCCTACCATGGTTTCATGATGGCTGTCTCAGGTCTTGCTTCCTGTTGATTATGTACAGAAAAAGAAATTGCCACAGCACTTCCTGGGAGTTATAGTTTTACTGCCTTTAGGCTCTATGGAGGGTATCTACTGAAGAGCTGCAATCCCTAGGAAAAACCACAGCAGCTTCTCTCTTTTTGTATTGAAGGCAAGGCCCCAGATAGCTATCCATCCTTGCTTCATGCAAGTGAAACATGGGTGTCTGTAGGTGTGGGTCCATGGGCCGAACCCCCCAGAATTCTTGAATAAGTTTGTGAGTTGGGGTCCAAGGGAAAAAAAGGCACATCTGTTGCCTCTACCTTGTTGATTGTGAGAGTCAATGTAGTTGTTCGGGTGTACAGATGTCTTAAAGAAGACAGATCTCCTTTAAAGCTGGTACTAAAACATGATCAAGTGGATCACTATTGAAGTTTTGGATTTGCTTCAGAGTGTTGGGTTATTAACCCCATTTTGACAACTTTTAATCTTTTGCAAATAGTTCAGTAAAGTGGAAGACCCAGGAAATGAGAAGGAGAGGGAAAGTTTAGTTCTGGTATTGAGGGCTCTGGTTTCTAGTTGAGAAAATGACTTTGTTGGAGCTTTCTTTGCATATTGTGTGTATATGCATTATGAGTTCTAACAACCTATCTGTGCCTAAAGGGTTTGTGGAGTGAAGACTATATTTTCCTTATCCATTCTAGACCAGCAATTCCTTAAGTAGTATCCTAAAATCCCTTATCATCTTAACTTCTTTTTCAGTCAAAATTGTTGTTATTTAACTTTTTTGTGTCTTCTTTCAATATAACTAGGGATGGGCAATTCGTTTTGGGACCAGTAGGAATCGTTTTGAAATCTGTCCCGGTTCTTCCCCTCAGCTTGACTGACATATGATCCTATTCTGTGTGTGTGTGTGGGGGGGGGAACTAGTAGGTTCTGAAATGACCCACACGAGCCTAGGTGGTGCTCGGAACCCTCTGACGCACACACAGCAAATGTATTACCTTTCTCTGTGCTAGCATGGAGCTGAGCTCTAATGAGGAAGCAGGCTTCGATGTCATCTTTGCTTGATCCATGGTGCTGGCCAATCAGACAGTGAGGCGAGATTATGCCTGTCAGTGCACAGCTATCTGTGTCACTGCTCTCTCCATCTTTCTTTCTGAGGCTCAAGGTTAAATCTGAGAGTCATGCTGGCACTGTAGCTTTGGAAAAACAGAGCCCTTTTCCCCTCCCACGTTGCCCTTGATGCCACTCCAGTGAGAAGGCAGAACAGGGCATCTTCCCACACAAGCCTGCTGCCTGGGGAGGGGCGGGGGCGAGCCAGGTGGACTCCTGATTGGATGGGTGTGCTGCTACCAAATAAGGACCCCAGCAGAATTTGGATCCTGGTTAGTGGCCCAGCTGGCTCAAGGGAGTGGAAGATGGGCCACAGCAGCACTAATTAAAGGCTCCCAGGTCCAAATGAATGCCTAATGAGCGAGGAAGATGGAGAATTAAAGATTTAAGTCTGCAACGGATGTATGGTGGTACATAATAGGATACTTGTTTGTTAAATCCAAACTTAGTATGGTTTGCTTGATCAAAGTGGGAAGGAAATGCTTCTCTCGCAACCCACATACATGATGCTTGTTCATGTGACTTTACTTACTAAGGGGAAAAAAAACTAAGTTGTCTTAACTGGAATTTTAAAAAACCAAGTTCACAAACATCTATTGCATTCTAGCGAGATGAGCTTCTGATGAACAGATAAATGAATTTCATTCTGCAAAAAGCTCATGCCGGAATAAATTGATTGTCAGTAAGGCGCTGCAAGATTGTTTTGAAAATTAAAGGAAGCCTTTCTTTTCCATTGCAGTTGCTGTGATTGGCTCATAAACCTTTTCCGGTCAAAGAAAGAACTCAAAGCACGCACAGTATGGCTTGGATGTCCTGAAAAATGTGAAGAAAAGTATCCAAGAAATGCTATAAAAAATCAAAAATATAATATCTTTACATTTATACCTGGGGTAAGGAAACTAATTAATGCTTAAAGGTGGGCTTAGTTTATCTCTGTTATAAATTGTTTGTCTAAACAATTGTATAAAACAAACCTTCTGAAGTAATAATTCTGCAATCATTTTATGTTTTCCTGGTATTTCATACATCCTTCTTATACAAATTCTCACCGAGAAATTTCCTTTGCATATGCAACAAGCATGAGTCTGTGAGAAGCCAAGTGATCTAGGGATGGCCACATCTGAAGTCCACAAAAGAGACCCACAGTTAAAAAATAATGTTGAGGACCAAAAAGGAATAACAGATTATACTAATGAACAGTATAAATATTTTAGACACATCTACATAATTAAATTATTCAAAAATGACAACATTTTTAAATGCCAAACAGTCATTTTTTCATGTTTGTAACTAAACAAAGTAGATATTGTCCACTGTCTAACAAACATAGCCCAAATTACACATTATAAGTATATATTGGCTGCCCAGAATTCTGATGCTTATGTCTACCAGCGTTAAGTGCGGTTGTATAAATCACATAAATGAATTGTTGCTAGTTAAAGAGTATTGCTTATTTTGCTCAACATCATGTGACCACTGTATGTCATCTTGCCCATCTCACTGGTCTGGTTTTTATTTTAATCCATCTCTGTTTGTTTTTGTATATATTTGATTCATTATTTCTGCATTGTTGTCAGATTTAATTATGTTTGATTGGTTAGTTTTTATTTCAGTCTATACCTTGTATATTGTTTATTTTTATTATTCCTTATATTGTCCATGTCTTAACTTCTGTAAACCGTCCAGAGAGACCATTGGCCAGATAGTGTGGTGTAAAAACCAAATAAATAAATAAATAAATATGTGAGCCTTGCTCACTCAAAGACTGAGTAAAAGGCAAGTCTTGAATGAGTAGTAGTCTGCCACTGACACTGACATTCCCATTGCATAGGTGGAGTTGTGCTGCAGGATTTTGGCTGCTGTATATGAAAGCTATATGGTCAGAATGTAAATTTGCTTGTTGTGTTAGAGGTGTGTATAGTTCAAAGTTGGTGAAAGTTAAGCCCAAGGTCTATGGAACTCTGCCAGAAGAAATGGTGACAGCTGTCAGCCTTGACAGCTTTAAGAAAAGATGGAGAACAAGGGTATCAGTAGCTATCAAAGGACAACCTCCGGGTTGGAGAGATAGGCAGGATACCTCTCAATGCCATTGGCCGGGAATAGTAAGCAAGAGAAGACATTTGCTTGGGAATACCTGGAAGCAAATGGTGAGCCACTGTGTGAGACAGAATGCTGGACTGGATGGGCTGTGGCCTGTTTCAGCAAGGCTGTTCTTACGTTCTTATGAAGTTATTTTTAATGCTATATACATAAATGCATGAAAATATTAGATATTTATGAATTGTCTCTTTTTAAAGAAAAGCTGTTCTTGTTTTGTGGTTCATATTGCATCATTTACAGTAAATATAACTAGTACTGAACAATGATAGATGAAACAGGGTTCATGCACACACATTCTAACAGATAATGTCCCTTTATACAGTTCTAAACATTGTATGATACCAGACCAGAGGGTCATTAGAAAGTCTATGAATGAGAAAGGGGATTTTAAAAACCTTGTTATTATATGTAAATAGACCAATTCCTTGGTTTTTTTCTGTTATGTTTTGAATTTGAGATCTCTCCTGGTAACAGTGTCCCACGCCAAGTTCTTATTTTAAATGCAGAATAAATGGATGTAAAGTTTATTCTCCAGTGTAGCAAGATCACAAGAAAAACCATACATGTAGCAATTGTTTTTATGTAAGAGATGTTTATATGGTGCTGTCATTTATCTGTGTTACAGACATATAACAAAATTCAGTCTAAAATGATGTTTGGCATCTTACGATTTTGTGTTCTGTGGTATTAAGGTGCAGAATTCTTTGCAATGCTGTCAGTAATAATTAATTGTAATATATTTTGTGGAAATCAAAAAAGCCTCATTTTGGCTTTTTTGTTCCTTTTCTAAGTTCAGTAAATTCCATTATGACTGCAGCATTGATTATTTGGATAATGAGCCTTGTTGCCTTGTAATTTAACATTTTATTCAAATGAGTATGAAATAAACAGGCTATTATCTACGGTGCTTTTTACTGCAGCAATCAATTGTCATATTAAGTTTTTTTGTTTTTTGGCAAGAACACTGTGTCTTTCAAATCTTACAGTTCACTTAGAAAGCAGATTTTATAATTGTTATGCATTGGGGGGGTGGTTCTGCACTCTATGTTCTCTGTACCCACAATCCTATTTAGCTAGCTGGCACATGTATAAATACTTTTGGTATCCCCTCTCTACCTCTCATTAAAATGACAAAAACCTGAATTCTTAATATATAGGCTGTTTGCTTTTGACTGTACTAATATCAGCTGTTTTCATGCAGACAAATAATTTCATCTTCATTGCATGAAACCAATCTTTTCTGGCTTTACACTGAGCTTTTTCCAAAAGGCCATTAAGTGTACATTTAGTCATTGATTACTATGTTAATTGCACAACGTGTATTTCAGAGGTTTAAGCAGAATATGGAGGCCTGCAAAGATCAGTCATGATTTGTGAACACCTGTTGACATAGCCTGGTCCAGATGCATTATTAGTCTTGGAATATTTTTTCTTAAACTTTTCCTTAGGTAATTGAGTAGTCTGAAAGCATTTTGTAATGGCACAGTTAGAATCCTATTCTGGCTTTAGTATGAATGCCAATTACAGAGCTATTAATTGATGCTAACTGAGATTTTAAATTAATTAGTGGTGAGGGAAGAAATATTGTTAACCTGCTGAGATTAATTTATACGAGAATTTCAACATTGTAGAAGAAAATAATCATGTTTCATTGTAAACATAAACACAGTATTACTACCCCAAAGCTCTTACCATTTGTAGATACTCTTTTAGATAAGTGGTAACTGCTAAACCAATTTCAATATCCTTGCATTGAGATTTCCACAATATGTTGGTTGTCTGGAGCGTGATTGTATTGGGTTTGTGCTACACCCACCTGCACACTTTTGGTAATATTCTTTATCTTCCTAATAGAAATGGAAATGTATTTAAAATAAAATCAATTACAGTCTTAACATTTCCACCCTCATCTCCGCAGGAGAGTAGCTAGGGATAATGACAGATTAGAATGAAATACTATACTATGCAGGTTTTATAGTACAATAAATCCAGAGAAACTATTTTATCACTCTGATTGCATGCCTGCTATTTCCTTTTATATGCATTTCATTTCAAATAATGTATTTTTTGCTTATATCCCTCAACATTTGTTGTTAATGGAGCTGTTTAGGTAATACTGGATGCTGGATCAGACCAAAGGTCTAGTCCTGCACTCTCTTCGCACAGTGGCTAATCACTGACCTGCAAAAAATTCACAAGAAGGATATTAATATAATCATGTCTTCCTTCTTATGATCCCCAGCAGTGCTTATACAGAACTACACTGCTTTTTGTCCCAGCAAAAGATATTATCATCATATTTACTAGTCATTGATAGCTCTACCCTTTCTGAAGTTGTCCCTTACATTCACCTTCAAGTGGTACTATCAAGATAGTGTTATGACAGTGTTTTGTGGGTGTAAATTCCACAGTTAAGTTGACATTTTGCAGAAGTACTTCCTTTTATCCCTAGTGAATCTCTCATCACTTTGGTGGGCTTCTGGTATTATGAGACTGAGAATGATTTTCCCCTTTACCTGCTCTCCCCGTACCATGCATAATTTATATACAGTACAGTAATCCCTTGAATTACGAATTCCTTGAACAACGAAAAATTCGAATTACAAAACAATATCCGCTTGTATAGGGAAATTTCCAATTACGAAAAAAAGGCAGGGGTTTTCAATTACAAAAAAAAGTTTTTCAATGCATTCGTAAGGGTAGCCTGTCCCAACCTGGCAAGGCAGGGGAAGAGTTTACCCCCTTTGCTGGGTTGACAGGAAAACCTCTCAATCAATGCAACCAGTTGGCTGAAACGAGACCAGACAGCAGGAGTGAAGCTGCTGCTCCCCCCTTGCCACTGCCACCAAGCTGATTTTGACAGCTCGGCAGCTGAAATGAAACCAGATGGCAGGAGAGGGCTCTGCGGGTGATGGAGAGCCAGGCTGTCAAAATCAGCTGGGTGGCATTGGCAAGCGGTGGCCAGTGGCTTCTCTCCTGCCGGCTGGTCTTGCTTCAGCCATTTGGCTCCTTCACCACTGGACACCTGGATTTACCACCACTGCGGGGAGTGAAGCCCGGTGTCCAGTGGCGGAGCCAACTGGCTGAAGCAAGACCAGCCGGCAGGAGAGAAGCTGTTGCTCACCACCACCACCCCAGGCAGTGGAAAGGAACAGGCAGGAAGCCGTATGGTTTCGCTTCAGTTGCCGAGCTGTCAAAATCATTAGCTGGGTGGTGGCGACGAGGGGAGGCAGCAGCTTCACTCCTGCTGTCTGGTCTCACTTCAGCCAACTGGCTGTAGCAAGACTGAAGAAGGAGTAAAGCTATTGGCTCCCACTTGCCGTCACCACCCAGCTGATTTTCACAGCTCATCAGCTAATGCTGCTGATTGATTGAGGGGGTTTCCCATCAACCCAACAAGCAGTGGAAGTTCTTACTCTGCTTTGCTGGGTTGGGGGCAGGCTTCCCATAGGAATGCATTGAAAACCAATTAACCCATTCCTTTTTTTTGCCTTCTTTTCGGACCTCCGAAACAGATTGATTGGTTTTCAGTGAATTTCTATGGGAAACTGTGTTTTGAAGTATGAAAATCTTGAATTATGAATATTTTGTTGGAATGGATTAATTTTGTAATTCAAGGCATCACTGTACTTCTATCACACCTCTTCTTACTGTTTTTCCAAGCTAAATAGCACCAAGCATTCTAATCTTCCTTATAGTTGAATTGCTCTCACCTTGTGATGATTTGGTTTCCACTTTGTACACCTTTTCCGTCCCTACAATATAATTTGCCAGGTGTAATGAAGTTGCTGTATTCTCAGTTTCAGAACTTTAATGGTGATACAGGCTTAATACGACTTATCTTGGAAGTATATTGTGTTTAAAGAAATGTTTATACAGTGGGCCCTTGTATAACAGTTTGTATAACATAAAATCTGTAAAACAAAAAATTCTGGAGATAGGTAGGGGAAATTTGCTTAACATAATATCCTATGGGGAGGATCTGTACAACATAAAAATGGGATTACTCCGTTTTCAATGCATTCCTATGGGAATTTGCATAAAGGAAAATTTGCTTAACATAATTTCATTTGGAACGAATTAATTCCTTTATACAAGGTACCACTGTACTTTGTTTGAACCACTCTGATGTATGAAATAAATGTTGCAGATAATTTGAAGAGCAAATTACTGTACGTTCTTTGAGTTGAAATAAATTGTTGAAGTTTTGTTGGAAGAAGTACTGTTTATCAGATTTGAAACCTTAGCAAGAGTTCGTATACCAAAATTGGTCTAATATTGATGTTACATAAAATATTTTGTTGTCTTGAAATGTTTTTAAAAGCACCATTTTCTGTTTTTTCCTGTTTTTCTTTCTTTCCCTTTCAGGTTTTATATGAACAATTCAAGTTTTTCTTGAATCTTTATTTTCTCGTTGTCTCCTGCTCACAGTTTGTACCGGCTCTGAAAATAGGCTACCTCTACACCTATTGGGCACCTCTGGTAAACAAAAATGCTATCTTTTTATTATTCTTGTTAACTATAGTATATGCACATGAGCCAGGGGCTAGGGTTTTAAAACATTTATTGAGTCTTCATAGTTAAGAAGAATTGCTACTCTGTTTTCTTTCTGTTTTTCTCTTGAAATCCTCCTGACTTTCTTTTCCAGATGTAATTAAGGGTACCATTGTGTCAGAATCTCTAAATGCATAGTTATTGTTAATTGTTATTGTGTAGCATCACCTTAAAGGCCATCAAGGCTTATTGGGCAGAAGCCTTTGCAGTCTGTAGCCCACTTCATGAAAAGTATGGAATAATATTTAATTTGGCAGATATTTATGTACAAGCTTCAGTGACAGGGAATGGGAGGGAACAGAAATAAAGAAGGTAGAAACAAAAATACAAAAAATAAATAAAAACTTGCTAGTCTTTAAGATGCAATGAGACAATATGGCTTAAATCCAATTGATGATCCCAGCTAGAGTACATTTTATATTGAATCACCATTTAACAGTATCTACCCACTGGAACTACCAACTGGATTTTAGCCTGTGCTGTATTTTGTTTAAATGATTGACCCAATTATTTCCTTGCCCTAGAAAGTAATTCTGAACCCCAGGACAAAGTTGTGAACCAAAATTTGAAATGTTTTTGATTTCAAGCATATTTATGAAGCGAACAATATGTTTAGTATTAAGTTAGATGCAGGTGTAATGCTAACAGTGATTACTACAGGTCAGTGAATTTTAATGTATTCTTTAGGCCCAAATCATGTTGGCTTATGCAATTAAATAAGAACAGTTCTACAAGGGATTCTCCATATTTTAAAGGCCAACCATTGCATCCCTGCTTATCCCCCATTGTTTAACGGATTGTGTACACTAGACATGTGACAGAAGGAAAACAGGAGATAATGTTTGTGCGCTTCCTTGTATGTGTATTGTTTTCTTCAAGAGGATTTGGTCTTCAGTTATTTAAAACTGTTATATGACGCCAGCTGACAATGCACTTGAGGTGGTTTGCATGAGTAAAGCAAGGGCACTCAAGAAAACTGAGGGCCTTTTCACACGACCCCTCAGATCCGCTGGTCCCTTAAATTCGGACCAGCGATCTTGAGGGTTCCTTGCTGTTCCTCCGTCCCCACCCCTCCGCACTTCCTTGTTCTGTCTGCGGGAGGGGAGGGAGGGGGGAAAAGCCTTAGACACGGACAAAAGAAGAAACCCTTACCTCCCGTGCGTGGAAGCTTGCTCCGAGCCCCGGTTTTACTTCCTGGTTGCTCTTAAAGGGGCGGAGGTGAAAGAAAAACAACAAAAAGAAGCAAGGAGAGCTCAGGGACGCTCCACATCAAATATTTTTCACCTCCCAAAAGCAAGTACAAGAAAGTGCAGCTGGGTCGCACTTAGGTGGGCGGGGTCGCACTTAATTGTCTGCAAACTCCGGACCTGGTGGGAAAACATTTTTAAGGTCCGGAGCTTGCAGCCCTTTACCGCGGAGCTTAGGGGTCGTGTATAAACGCCCTGAGTGATGATGAAGAGAAGCACATGAAAGAAAAGGAAGAGGAGAAGGTGCATTGCAGATGTGTTCTTTGTCAGTCTCAATAAAAGATAAGCAGCATGCTTATTCTGAATCGGACTGAGGCAAAGCAAATGTGATTTTGATAATAATTTGACTTGTATGTAAAAGATAAAAATAAATTCATCTTGTCTTTTTTGAAATATCACCTCCCCGCCCCGAATAAGAAGCTCTTCAATTGGAAATGCTTTGAGGAAATACTATAGAATGACCTCTCTTGTGTTGCCTGAAGTCTTTCTTATTTAAAAATATGTTTGTTTATTTTATTTAGTATATCCCACTCATCTAGCGAGAAGGTCATTTTGGGCAACAAATAGATTAACAGTTGCTAGTATTTTGTGATTTAATCTTACTGCTTGGATATGATGGTTTTTAAATCTGTTATTCAAAGTCAGAAAGCTCTCATGGTTTATTGTTAGACAACTGCTGAAGGATATCAAAGCACTCAATCCATCTCATTCTACAGAGTTAATTATGTCACTTGAACTTGGAAGCAGTTGTTGGTTTGATTGTTTACAACAGGGCCCTCAAACTTTTTAAGCAGGGGGCCGGTTCATTGTCCCTCAGACACTGTTGGGGGCCGGACTATATAGTACAGGCATGTCCAAACTTCATCCCTCCAGATGTTTTGGACCACAACCCCCACAGTCCTTTGCCACTGGAAATATAGGCTTGGAATTCTGGGAGTTGTGGTCCAAAACATCAGGAGGGCCGAAGTGTGGACATGCCTGATATAGTATGACCCCCCATATCTGCTGATTCGCCATCCGTGGATTCAGTTATCCACGGATAGTGAGTGGTAGTGCAAGGGCCCAGTGGCAGGCCTGCAAAATCGAGGGCAGAAGAGGAGGAGCCTGCATGGCTGGGGAATGCCTGCCCGCCTGCCTCCAATATTGGCAGTGGTGGCGGAGGCTGTGTGGCCCCGGAGCACCCACTTGTCCACCTGAGAAGGAGAAGATGGGGGTAAAGAGGGAGGAAGGCGGTGGCAGGCAGGCTGGTCGAAGTGTCTGTTGGCGACAGTCAGCAGAGCCCCACGGGCTTTGCACATGGCTTCAGAATCAGAATCAGAATCAGAATACAGTGGCACCTTGTATAAAGTAATTAATTTGTTCCAAATGAAATTATGTTAAGCAAATTTTCCTTTATGCAAATTCCCATAGGAATGCATTGAAAACGGAGTAATCCCATTTTTATGTTGTACGGATTCTCCCCATAGGCGATTATGTTAAGCAAATTTCCCCTATCTCCGGAATTTTTTATGTTATACAAATTTTATGTTATACAAGCTGTTTGTTATACAAGGGTCCACTGTACTTTTATTGTCTAAGTGTGGTTGGACACACCCAGAATTTGTTTTGGTAAAATATGCTCTCTCTATATAAAAGGAAATATAAGAATCATATAGTCAACAATAAAAACACAGTACAACAATACAATATAACCTATTATTTAAAAGGGAAGAAGAAAAGTAAAAATTAATTATTCAACAGTTTGATAGCACTGTTGTCCTAGTGTGCAATGCCCTAAAACGTCGCCCTGAGGGTAACAATTGAAACAGGTTATGTCCAGGATGTGTGGAATCTGTATATATTTTCATCGCCCTCTTTTGAGCTCGTGTGGTATACAATATCACAATAGATGGCAAATTTGTAGCAATAATTTTTTCTGCAGTTCCAATTATCCTTTGAAGTCTGTATCTGTCATGCTTAGTCGCAGAACTAAACCAGACAGTTATAGAGGAACAGATAATAGATTCAATAACACCTCTATAGAATTGAATCACAGTTCTTTTGGCTTCCTCTTCTTCTTCCTTCTCATTGTCTCTCCTCCCCCCACCCCATCCACTCCAGCCTGTCCCACGCCCCCATCTCTCCATTGCCATTGCTGCCAGGCAGCAGCAAGACTGAGCCCTCCATGTGGCTCTCGTTGGGCTGACTTCTCCTCCTCCTCGTCTGTTTCGCCCCCACCCCCATCCCATCCACTCCAGCCTGTCCCATGCCATCTTGCTTTTGCAGGTGCCGCCAGGTAGCAACAGGTCTGAGCCTTTCATGCAGCTCTCGCCAGGCTGCCCTCGCCTCCTCCTCCTCCTCCTCCTCCTCCTCCTTCTCCTCCTCCTCCTCCATTGAGCATCTGTGATCTCAGGCTGGCAAAGTTTCCCAGGGGCAACTTTGGAAAAAATCTGGAATTCATGTTCAGCATTTTTCTTTTCCTCACAAGGGAAACTGGACAGATATATTAACCCTTCATTAAAATTTGGTTGGAACACTAGAGTCTAGATAAAATTGTTTCAAGAATCTGTCTAGTTGACTGCCAGTTGTGACTATTCTTGATCTAACAAATGCAACAAAACCCAGCAATATCAGAACATATTTATTTGTGATTCCCCCTTGGAATGTGCTTCAGTAGCATTTTAATCAAAAGAATACCTGACTTAAGGCTGAAAGAAAAATTTGATTTTGGAACAAGCAACTATCATTTTCTTTAAATGCTAATGATATTCATAATGAACTCCATTGTGCTTTTCAACTTTACATCTTGGAGAGAAAGTTCTTACATCAATGCTACAGTTAGGCTTATACTGTATACTCATAATCTGGTTTGAGGCAGGTAATACATTAGTCCTCTGTTTATCCTGGAAGTTAGTTGCCTAACCGACACACGATACAGGAAAATCCGCAAAATGCACATGCCTCAGCAAATTGACCTTGGACTGCTCCTGCTGGCATGCACTTCCAAAGAGAGGCTTTAACCCCCTCCTGACACCTCAGCAAACAGATCTGGGGCGGCTCCTGGGGCGTGCTGCCAGGAGGAGCCCAAGGTCTGTTTCCTGAGGTGTCAAGAGAGGGTTAAAAAGCCATTCTTTGGAAGTCTGCTTCTCTCAAGAAAAAATTGGCGATATAATGCGACCGTAATATATGAACTGCGTTGTGGCAGGGGACTACTGTACTTTACCATTTCATAAGAAGTATTTTTTTTCTTTATGCCTGTCTTCCTTAGACAGGAAACCTGGTTTGGAGAGTAATGCAAATGATAGTTGGTTAGTCTGAATAAAATTGAAGGCCACGGTTTGTCTCAGAATAGTGTGGAGGGTGTGTATGTATTGATAGCTCTTACTAGGCTTGTTTAGTGATAAAACATTGTTTGATGTTACCTCTGATTCTTTTAGGAATAAATTTCTTTAGACGTCTGTGCAGTGGGAAGATATTGGGTGGTATCCAAGCAGAGATTCACTGTTGGATCCAACATAATTGAATCCTACTTCATCTACTAGTTCCCTCTAGAACAGGCATGGCCAAACTTCGGCCCTCCAGATGTTTTGGACCACAACTCCCACAGTCCTTTTCCATTGGAAATACAGGCTTGGAATTCTGGGAGTTGTGGTCCAAAACATCAGAAGGGCCGAAGTTTGGACATGCCTGCTCTAGAACTAGTTTTTGGAATCTGTGAAAGAAGGACATCCTTTTGCTATAGGCCTCAAATTCAGCAATTTGGAATTTTGCCTAGTTTTTTTGTTCTTACCGTGAGATTTGATGAAATAATTTTATTGTATTTTAAAAGGTTTATTAATCCTGCTCATTGTCTATCAGATTTTGATCAGCAGTTCTAGAGTAGCACTGATATTGAGAAAGGGGAAAAAAGAGGAAGAAAACCTTAAAATGATCTTTCTAAAATGAAATACAGGCACAAATGTTTCTCATTTACTGTTAAGTCTTTTGTGTATTTTAATAGAAATATTTTCCATTTTGGGAAATGTTTGTTATATTTTAAACAGGGATTTGTTTTGGCTGTCACAGTGCTGCGGGAAGCAGTTGATGAATTTCGTCGTTACAAGCGAGACAACGAAATGAACTCTCAATTATATAGCAAGCTTACAATACGAGGTTGGCATTTTTTCCCCCTTTTGAATCATGTGCATCGTTCTTATCTGCTAGTCTGAACTAATTTCAAACTGCTAAAGCCAGAGCATTTTGAACCACTGAGCTGAATGCATCCCATTAACTATATATCAAAGCCTGACTGGTACTTCACAATCTTTTGTATTTTGAATTGCTGGCAGAAAGCAAAGAGGTAGATTATCAACTCCCTCAAATATCGCCGCACAAAGCTGGTGGGCTTAATTCAACTACTATTCAAAGGTTGTGGAGGTCTGGCAGACGTTTTCCAGGAAAACAAATAAAAATACTATTTGATTCAACTGAAAGAAAAATATGCTAAGCAGTTTCAATTACAAAAGGCATAAGAAATTATCAGATTAATAAATCACGTATGAAGAGTCAGTTAGTAATACAGTGGACCCTTGTATAACAAACAGCTTGTATAACATAAAATCTGTACAACATAAAAAATTCCGGAGATAGGGGAAATTTGCTTAACAGACTTGCCTATGGGGTGAATCTGTACAACATAAAAATGGGATTACTCCGTTTTCAATGCATTCCTATGGGAAATTTGCATAAATCAAAATTTGCTCAACATAATTTCATTTGGAACAAATTAATTCCTTTATACAAGGTACCACTGTACAGTATAACACACAAAATACCAACTTTTTCTAGAATTTAGTGATTCTTTTGAATATGTTTGTCGGTGAAATGCTTTGACATTAAACCTGAAAAACACAAACAAAATAATATATTAATGTTGAAGCTGCAGATTTTTTTAAAAAAAACACATTCTTCCTAGAGGGCATCAGATGGAATTTGGAATACATACTATTAACTGAAAATCTGAATTGCAGACAATGTTTCTTTTGAAGCTTGTTACTTTTTATATTTTTGGGGTCAAATCAATATATAGTATCCTATTACTTAATGACCTCTTTTCCTTAAATCTCTTTATCTTCTGCACATTGGGAATTGCTTGTTCCAGATAGTGTGTGTAGTTCTTCTATGCAGACACATAGTCTGACATTAAAATGAGCTAAAATGCAAGGATACCTTATGAATATTATTGTATCTTATGGAATACTGTTTCCTGCAGTGAAATATCTCTGTGTGTGATTGCCTTTCTTGGCATCCTTTGTGGAAATGATGGAACAGGTGAGAGCAAAACATACATTTTCTCTTGTCACAGAAATTGGCCAACTCTCCCTCACAGTCATCTAGTTGAGGCAGAATTTGGATGGAGATTTGGAGCATATTTGGTGCTGCATGTATACTTGCACACCATATGTATTTATGGATTTCCCCATCTACATTGCAGTATTTAACCCCAGTTTCTGTGCCAGCTTGTTGTATAGTTGTCCCCCCACCATTTCGCGGTTCATTACAGTTCTTTCCCACTATATTGTGGTTCATATACTGCAGTCCCGGTATATTGGGGGACTGTAGTATATGAAGGCAAGGGCCCCTGGGCCAAGCTGCATGGGCCTGTTTGAGGCCTCCCGCACTTACCTCAGGCCTGGTGCTGCCACGAGCAGGCCTCCAATGGGATTTCCAGGCGTGTAGGAGGCCCTAGAAATGCCTTCTGGACTGCCTGAAACCACTTCTGGGGCCTCTGACAGGCCTGGGAAGCCTGTCAGAGGCCTGTTTAGGGCAGTGCCAGGTCTAAGAGAAGTGTAGGAGGCACCAGACAGGCCCCTCAGTCCTGACCCGACCCGACCCACCATCCGCGTATCGTGGATTTTCCTTTATCACAGGTTGGGTTGGTTACATGACCCCTGTGATTAGCGGGGGATTACTGTATGTTAGGGATGGGCACTATACAAAAAAATGACATGCTGTTTCATCATTTCATAAGCTTTCAAAACATTACAAAATGAAACGAAACAGCAAACCGTGTCGTCAAGCAATGAAACAAAACACCATTTTTGTTTCGTAAACGAAACGATTCATCCTAGTGGTGAGAAGCCTCTTGATCCAGCCTTCTTAAGAATAGGTTTATTTTATTTTTAAACAGATTGATTTGTTTTTCTTCCCTCCCTCCCAGGCCTCAGCTGTAGAGCTAGTTCAGACCTGCACCATGCATCGACTGCAGGCAACCGGTAGCCCGCGGGGCCTATAGAAGTAGCCCAGCAGGTCTCTGTCAGCGGTGGCATATTTGGGGCGAGCCTAGGTCGGCCTGCCACATGCACTTGGCTCTCTCTGGCCTGGTCTCACAGCCAGGGCAGCACCCATAACGACGGGGGAGGGGGAGGGCCACGGCAGGTGCTGTGCACACTTGGCCCTCTCTGGCCTGGCCAAGCGGCCTTGCAGCCGTGGCAGCTACTGCGGCAAATCGGCAATGGAGGAGGAGGAAAAGGCAGGAGGGGAGGGGAGGGGGAAGAGGAGAGCTTGGCTGGGTGCTAGGCATGCTCGGCCCTCTCCGGCCTGACCAAGCGGCCTTGCGGTTGTGGCAGCAGCCGCAGCGACAGAGGAGGGGGAGGAGGAGGGCCTGGCTGGGCGGCCGCACACGTGCTCCTGTAAGTACACCACAGGGGCCCTTGGGGAGATCAAAGTAGACCAAACGTGGCAGGGCCGTTTGGGAGTAAAAAATAGACCACAGGCTGCTCAAAGTTTGACAGCCCTAAGCTAGCTTATCTCCGATCTTGATCTGCCTGCAGCCAGCCAGGAGCTGAGCTCTTCCCTCCCTTCCCTTCCCTTCCCTTCCCTTCCCTTCCCTTCCCTTCCCATTCCTCCCTCCCCACCAATCAGCTGTTGAGCTTATCTCTCCAATGTCTCTGTGCATCAACTAGCCATTAGGTTTCCTGCTTGTTTACAAAGGGTTCTTTGTTTGAAAGCAAATTGAATGGAAGGTTTAAGGAGGGTCTTTGATTTAGGGCAGTGGGTTCCCTGTTAAATAAAGAAGGGAAGCTCCCCATTATTTATAGCCTTATAAATCATTTCATTTTGTGACAAAAACTATTTTTAAAAATCTGTTATTAACGAAATGAAATGAAATGAAGACTGAAACAAAACGAAATGAAACACTACATTTCTATTTCATGCCCATCTCTACTGCATGTAATAATTAATGATATTTCTGAGTACTGATTTGCAGTGAAATTGTTGCTTTGTAGTTCCAGCAGGCAGAGAAATTGTCATTGTAGCATGATAATGCAAGGTGTTAGCATATCTTGCATTACTGTTTTGATAACGCGGATGTGTCTTCTCTACCCTAAAGATACAGTAGCATGAAAGTGTCTACATACATGCACAAAAGCATGAACTTTTAAGTGTCTTTGCAATAAATTTGCATGTCCTCTGAAATGACAGATTTAATAGGCAAATTTGTCACGTTAATTCAGTGAAGCATTCAAGAGGATGTCATGGAGACATCTCAGGATTTCTTGTCAATATTTCTTTATTTATGCCACTCTTGAACAAAGACCTCTATGCCTTTTCTGCCTAGACACTTGCTGAATTCTGTCTTACATCATAGTACTTCCCAGCCAAAATGTTATTGAATTGCGCTTCTGCCGTGAGCAGTTTTGTTGACTAAATTGATAAATCTTCATCTAGTCTTCCCAAATGCCCAGCTTGTAATCCTTGAATATGTGTAGATGTTGCAACAGAGGGCACGTATGGCATTAGGAAGGGTATGATAAAATATGAGAACGATAAAATAGTATAACATTGAATAAAAGTTGCCCAAGGAAAGTACAAAATTAAGCTGCCTGCCAAAATAAGACAACCTTTATCCATCATGTGAAGTGTATAATATAGTATATAGATGTGCCCCTTAGTGCTAGCAAAGTTGCTGAGCCTGCGTCATTTCATGGGTAGCTGATTAGAATTTAGGCTTTTTAAAACTTTTGCCGTAGAATGTAAAACACATTATAAGCATCAATATTTTATTGTAATTTTGGAATCTTGAACATGTTTGCGGCAGTGGCATGACAATTGATACTCTACAAACCTAGACTTTGTCTACTTTGTCTAAATGAAGATAAAATATTTTCCTACCTATTATACTATTTACATAGTTTTGCTTCCTTGTTTGTGGAGCTCTCCTGTTGCAACGTGTTCACATATATGGATTCTGTTTGCTTATTTTAAAATCATTACAATTTTCTCTAGCCATTCAGTTGTAATGAATTATGATAAACACAATTGTGTTCTAGTTCTCTGTACAGCTTTAGGCAAAGGCTTATGCCTTGGTGAACTATAAAGCTTGGATATGCAGCTATTTCTGACAGCTTTGGACTTTTTAAATTGGCAATTACACAGATGGTGAAGAGTGTTTTTAACTAGTGAGATGTGTTTAGAAGGAAAAATAGTTTGCAAAAATAATTTATTCAGTGAATAGTGTTCTATGCTTTAAATTTTCTTTTTAAAGTTGTAATATAGCATGCTTCTGTATGTGTTCTGATGAGTTAGCCAATGATTACTGCTTCTGAGAAACAAAAGGTAGAGTTATTTCTATCGCAACATTTTAAATTATAGTTTTTACAAACCACTGGACACAGGGGAAAACAAGCTGAATAATGCATGTTTGCAAATGTGATGGAAATTGACATCCTTGTGACCATGTACTGCATGTATATGAGAACATTTTAAAAAAGAAATTACATTAGGAAGCAACAAAAGAAAACAAAGTACAATAAGACTTTCTTGTTAAGTTATGCTTACATTGACGTGTAAGACTATTTGTTGTGCCTGATTACTGGAAGCTAGTGAATGTAACACCAATATTCAAAAAATGATCCAGAAGTGATCCAGGAAATTACCGACTGGTCAGTGTCCCAGGTAAAATGATGGAAACCATCCTAAAAGAAGAAATTAACAGGCACATAGACGAGAAGGCACTTCTGAAGGAGAGTCAACATGAGTTCTGCAAGGGCAAATCATTCCTCACTAATCTGTTGGAATTTTTTGAGAGTGTCAACAAGCATGTGAATAAGGGAGATCCAGTTGACATTGCTTATCTGGACTTTTGGAAGGCTTTTGACTAGGTCCCGCACCAAAGGCTCTTGAATAAACTTGCCAGTCAAGGAATCAAGGGACAGGTCTTGTCCTGGATCAGCAACTGGCCAAGGGACAGGAAACAGAGGGTAGCACTATATGGACACTTTTCCAAGTGGAGGGAGGTAAAGAGTGGGGTCCCACAAGGTTCAGTATTGGTACCCCTGCTTTTCACCCTTTACATAAATGATCTTGGAAGTAGGAGTAAATAGCAAGGTAGCCAAATTTGCTGACGACACTAAATTATCCAGGGTGGTAAAAACAGAGAGAGATTGTGAGGAGCTCCAGAGGGATATCTTGACACTGGGGGAGTGGGCAAACCAGTGGCAAATGACCTTCAACATTAGTAAGTGCAGAGTGGTGCACATTGGGGCAAAAAACCCAATTACATTTAAGTGGTACCTTGTATAAAAGAATTAATTCATTCCAAATGAAATGATGTTAAGCAAATTGTCCTTTATACAAATTCCCATAGGAATGCATTGAAAACGGAGTAATCCCATTTTTATGTTGTACGGATTTTCCCCATAGGCGATTACGTTAAGCAAACTTCCCCTATCTCCGGAATTTTTTATGTTGTACAGAGTGCTGCAGTAGTGAAAAAAAGCAAACTCAGTGCTAGGGATCATTAGGAAGGGTTTAGAAAATAAGTCAGCAAGTGTCATTTTGCCTCTTCATAAATCTACGGTGAGGCCCCATCTGGAGTACTGTGTACAGTTTTGGTCACCATACCTCCAGAAGGATATTATGGAAATGGAAGAAAATGCAGAGGAGGGCAACCAGAATGATTAGGGGACTGGAACATGTTCCTTACCATCTGAGGCTGCAAAGGCTGGGCCTCTTCACTCGTGAACGATGGCACCTAGAGGTGACCTGATTGAAGTTTATAATATATACATTATGGACAAAGTACATAAGGAAAAACTGTTTTCCCTATAGCACAGCACTAGAACTAGGGGGCACACCATGAACCTTTTGAGTGCTAGATCTCACATAAATAAGAGAAAGTTCTTTTTCACCCAGAGGATCACTGGTCTGTGGAACTCCCTGTCAGAAGAAGTGGTGACAGCTGTCAGCCTTGACATCTTTAAGAAAGGATTGGACAAGTTCATGGCCATTGAGAGCAAGGGTATCAATGGCTCTCATTATGGATGTCTAAGGACAACCTCCGGGTTGGAGAGATAGGCAGGATATCTCACCCCCCCCCCGGGTTGGAGAGATAGGCAGGATATCTCTCAATGCCATTTGCAGGGAATCTTAAGCAGGTGAAGGCATCTGCTTGAGAATACCCTGAAGCAAATGGTGAGCCATTCTGTGTGAGACAGAATGCTGGACTGGATGGGCTGTGGTCTGTTCCAGCAAGGCTGTTCTTATGTTCTTATGAGGTATTTGGGGAGTAGTAACCTATGTTGTAGAATGGCCTTAAGATGCTGCTGCTGATGTCATCAGCTGCATCCTTGTCTTTGAAATTCTGCTTTCTGCCCAAAAGACATAGTGCTTTTTGAGATCAAGTTCATTGTGGGGAAACCATTGGGGGCCATGGGGTAGGGAAGTCTTTAATTGCCACTTGTTGCTAGTGGGATGATTGGCACTAGCAATTAAAGGCTCCTGTCCCACAGCACTCCAGTGGCTTCCCCAGAACAAAAGGGAACCCAAGGAAACTTGGGAGAGGTGGAAGCCGGAATGTTTTACTGATGATGTAATTAGACTTGCTAGGCATAAAGCTGTGCAGCAGGGTTTCAGCCTCTAGGTTTTATATCTGAGTAGACAGAAAAAGGATTGAGCTATATAAAAACCAAGTATCATCTTTGTTTTTCAGTTCATTCTGCTGGTAATTTTTTTCTACACTACCATTTGAAACTCATTTAAGTAATATATCGTGAAAAGCCAGTGAATTTATACTGAGTCAAAATATTGTTATAAATGGGGTTCAGCTTCTTTAAGTCCCCTCCCTATCCCATAGAAATCAGTTTCATGATTTTTGTCCAATCTTTCATGTTTTAAGAACCACTAATTAGAATTAGCTATGTTAGAAGCTTCAGGGAGAGAAAAAAATTGTGTGAGTTCTGTCTATAATTGTGTTAATGATACATTTGAACCAAGGTTTTCAATCACATTTTACTTTGTATGGTCTTTATTAAGAGAATAGCAAGTAGTATTGATTGATTCCTGTTATTATCCTGTTATTAATTTGCCTACAGATTTTGAAAAAAAACTTTGTATTTAAATTTGCTAACAAGCATAGGCGGCCACCGAATTGTAGAATATTAATAGAAACTTGGAATATATGAGTATGTATTTTGTTTGTCATGCAACACACACACACAACACACACACACACACACACACACCTTAGAAGAGTGCAAAAGGAAAATTGAATCTTGAATCTAGGTATGTGTCAGATACATTCAAATTTAGATTGACTAGTGGCTTATTTGGTTTTCCTGAGAAAATTGGTACTTCTTTGTTTGTTTCTCATCACAAATTGTGCATAATAAGACCAGTATTAAATGCCAAGTGATTAGGTCATCACAACCTATAGATTTAAAGCTACTGAGTAAACTATAAAATATGATACTAAGTAGACTCTAAAAATATAGTTTAAATAAAAGTTAAATTGAGCTAAAACAGGATTAAAATTTGCATGATTTCCTGATGATTGCTTATACTAATTTTGTTTCCTCTTTCTTTAAAGGTAAAGTGCAAGTTAAAAGCTCAGACATTCAAGTTGGAGACCTCATCATAGTGGAAAAGGTTGTTATTTTTTTAAAAAAATACCTTACCAATATTTTGTAAGTTTTCTGTTTCTCCTCTACCCCGTATAACAACCACTCATTCTGCTTTAAGATTAACTGGTCATAGAAGATAATGATCTGCTGGCACATGTTGTACTTTTTGTGATATCTCTGTGCAATGTCATAATTTGTTTAGCAACACATTTTGGTGTGGATTTTGAAGTTAGCATGCTGGATGTGCACCTTTCTTCTCTCTCATTTTGGCAGAAGAAGGTCTAAATGCAGTTGCTACATTTATTTATTAGGAATTTGTGATGTCCTAATTATTGTTCCCAAAATAACATTCAAATAAATATGCAAAGCCTAATGCATTTATTAACTTTGTTTTGCTGCAAGATGAAGCCAAAAATGAATTCCCCCAAAACAAAGTTCTGATTTGAAGCAAAAAGTTATTGTCTGGGCACAATTCAGAGTGGTGATTTTGAACATTAAAACCCTAAATAGCTTGGATCCAAGATATCTCTGTCTCCCCTTACAAGCCTGCCCAGATTTTAAAATAATCAGGAGAGACCTTTCTCTAGGATCCACCACTCCCACAGTTAAGCTTGGTGGGGACATGGGAGAGGACCTTCTCTGTCACTGCTGCCAGACTCTGGAACTCCCTCCACCAGGAGGTCAGGGTGGCTCCATCTTTACTATCCTTCAACAGGCAGGCAAATACTGTTCTTTTCAGCCAGGGTTTTTTTTAAGTGACTGACTATCTTGGGTGTGTGTGTCTTTAAACAGGACTGTTATTTCTGTGGTTTTTAATTTGTTTTAATTTGTGAGTTTTAAACATATTTGTTTGATTCTTTTTAAATGTTGCATTAATTTATTATTATAAGCTTCTACTGCTTTTTTTCAATACTTTAAGCCATCTTAGGTGATTTTAGGAGTATGGCAGGATAAAAATATTTTAAATCAACTAAGTAAGTCTTGAAGTTGTACCTTGCAAGCAAAGAAATTTGAATCATACCAGACACTCTGAACATGAACATATTGATGCATTCTTAATCAAAGTTTTCTTAGCTTCTCCAGTCTTCTATCTTCATATGCTTTAGTCCTTCATTGTGGCCCAGCAGTAAGTCTTGAAGTTGTACCTTGCAAGCAAAGAAATTTGAATCATACCAGACACTCTGAACATGAACATATTGAAAGAGTTTTCTTAGCTTCTCCAGTCTTCTATCTTCATATGCTTTAGTCCTTCATTGTGGCCCAGCAGTCAGGTTTGTTTATCACATATGGTGCACATATGATGAAAAGGAGCCTCATGGCGCAGTGGTTTAATGCTTGTACTGCAGCTAAAACTGCTCACAACCTGGGATTCAATCCCAGGTAGCAGGCTCATGGTTGACTCAGCCTTCCATTCTCCCGAGGCTGGTAAAATGAGTACCCTGCTCATTGGTGGGGATCAATGTGTAGCCTGCAAAATTAAATTGTAAACTGTCCAGAGAGTGCTGTAAGCACTATGGAGCAATAAAAAAGCAGAACACTTTTGCTTTTTCACCCACTAATGTAAGCACAAATAATTTTAAATATATATTTTATTATGAAAACAAATAACTGGAATTTGTAACTGACAGATATGGGAACTCATATTTGATTGGTATCCTGCCAATGTCATGACAATGGTAAGATTAATTACATCTGATGGTGGATGAGAGAGCTGCATTTTGTCAAAGCTCCAGCTTGTTAAGAGGCAACAGTTTTAAGGGATAAAGCTAGTAACCTGAGATGTGACCAAAAGGTTTATGTCAACATTCAAAGAGAAGTTGTAAAGATGAATAGTTAATCTATATAAAGGCAGGACATCTGATTTTATGTTTGTCATTTAGGGAATGATTTATTGACTTCTGAAGTGGCTTTCTGCCCCTCCTTTCAGTTTTGCAGATAGTGGCTTCCCAAATATTGAATATACAATATATTTCATGTTCTTCAGTAAGGTTTATACTTCTCTTGTACCCTTTCCACCTTACTTTATAAAAGGCCTGTTTCCTCACTGCCAGAATGATCTGGTTGATTGCAGAATAGTGCAGAATAGTAAAATACCACTATTTTAATTTTTAAGAGAGAAAAATTAGATTCCACTCCCATTCTCATTCCCTTTGTTTTTCTGAATATAAAAATAGAAGTCATTTCTATGAAGACCTCAAAAATCCACCCCCCAAATTGTCAAATGTTTATGACTGGCATTTAAATGAGCTAAACAAAGCAGCTACCCTAATATTTGTCTATATTCATTATGTGTGAACACATGCCATTAATGCCAAAAAGGTGTGGACAGAAGAGGATCCTCCATGCATTGAGAGGGTTACTTCAAAGGAGATTGATTGGCTTGAAAAGAGAAGAAGCACTGTGGGAGAGTTTTCCTTTCCTGCCCGCCAGGTCTCCCCCAAGGTCTCATGCCCAGGCTGCCCAGGCAGCTGTTGCGTTTACAGAGAGGAAATGACAGATCAAGAGCTGAATCTATCCTCTGGGAAGGACTAATAGCTGCTTCAGAAGAGACATGTAACAAATTCTTGCTATTTTCTTGCTAGTGAGAAAAGTGAGCTCAATACAGTACAACCCCAGAATCCTGTCGGGTATTTTTTGTATGCATAGCATATCTCAGTGAGTTAGGTTGTTGACTGCAGAATCAGTTCAACTGATTCAATCCCCCCACTAGGCTTCAAGGGAGAAGTGCCAGCCCATATGGTCTTGGGCAAGCTGCGCAGTCCCAGCGTGCCTCCAGAAAAAAGGGAATGGCAAACCACATCTGTATATTCTATACCTAGAAAACTTTGCAAATGGTTGCCATATATTAGAATTGACTTGATGGCACATTGTTGTTGATCATGGAAATTGCTACAGTTGATTGATGAGGTGTTGTGGGATCTCTTGTGAGTTGCATGCCTGATTATGCACCTTTGCATACCTATCTTGCATGTGGTACATGTTTGACACCAATTTGAAGCAGAACAGTTCCTGCAATTGATGTAGTGCACATATAAGTATTTAACAGGTTTCTGGCTGTTGTCAAACAATTGACCAACTGTTACACAATGTTTTTGATCCTGCACAATAGGTTTTTAAAAATGTAAAATATAAGGGTTTATGCAAAATACAAGCCCTTTAATGCTGAATACAATGTTTTTCTATTTTAAAAAATCTGCTGTTATTTCCCAAAAAAGTGCTGAAATGAGAAAGAAGCAGGCAATCTTTAATAATCACACTCAATTGGTGAACTTTCAGAATTCTGAGAAGTCATTCGTTGATTCTTGAGAATGAAATAAAGACTACGAATTACAGAAAGTAAAACTCTAATCAGCGGAACAGTAAAGAGCCTTGAAGGAAAAAAACGAAAACAAATTGAGCATGTGGTATAATGCTTTGTACGGTTCAGATAATTCTTAACCTTGTGTTTGGAATTAAGTTTTCAAACTTAGTTTTGCTGAGTATAATCTAATGAGTCACTGTCTTTCATCATCTACTAATTTAGAAGAGGAACAGTCCCCTTGAATAATATTCTGGAGGAGGGTCACATAAGTACTGTAGTACTGTTAAGCATTATGGAAGGAGAGATTTCACTGAGCTACCAAGTCACTGCAATGTCAAACTTGCAGCCCTTTTTGTATGTCTAATCCCAACAGAATTTCATGTAGTAGAAATTGAAATCTTGATTCTCTTAACTTGATCTGATTTTTATAATCACTCCACAATATTTTCAACCATAATTTTCACCTCCCGTAAAGATCACTGTAGCACCTGGTTGTACAGGTGCTCAGAGCAGCTGTGGGGGACCAACTGGTCCTTCATATATTCTTATCTACAGCTGCCATCTCCCGCATCCAGCATATTTTCTGAACAAAAGGCAATAAGTGAATCACAAATTTTTTTTGTTTCTTGAGACTGGTCAGTGGCAGTTTGTCTGTGAAGATTCTCAGTCATCCAGGTGCGTTTATCAGTCATGGCAACTGGACTTCTTTTCTTGAGAGATTGAAACGTTTCACTGCTCATCCAAACAGCTTCATCAGTTTGTGGCAGCTAGCCTGGTAATAGTTTAACTGAGCCAGACATGCTGTTGGCACTAGTAATTCTCTAGTAGTAATACTTTGCATAGTGACTGCATCTGGCTTATAGTTGCCAGATGTTCTGGACTCTTGAAAGCATTGACACTCTCATTGGCTTTCTGAATTCTGTATCCAAGGGAGAAAAGAATCAGCTAGTAAATATCTTACCACTCCTCTGTTTGCCCGTTGGAGTTGAAGGAGAAAGACATACATTCAGCCATTTGGAGCGGGGTGGGGAGACCATTTTAAGCTGAAATCCTGTTGTGTATTTCCATGTGCCTACCAGGGTTGTTGACATCAGCAGCGCCAAATGGACACTGATTGAAGGCAATGTTGTGGGGTGTGCAACTTGTGTGCAATGCAGCAAATGTCACATGAACCCTGAAATGATCAGTGGAAGGCTTTAATGGATGACATAATCCCTGTGGTGGATACAGAGCTCTGCAGCAGGATTTCACCCAATAAGTAGAAAAGTGACTGCACAACCAGATGCTACATGTAATCTTGAAATATAGGTGAAATATATTTTCAGCCCATTAACTGAAACTTAAAAGACTGACTGCTATATTTTAATGTGAGCTTTTGTGGACAAGTCCACTTCCACAGCCATAAATTTCTAACATTCTACATCATTTTTATCTTATTTATTTGTTTGTTTGTTTTGTTTATTTACTTGTTTTATTTTTTGCCTTATATGCTAATATACTGACGGCTGCCTCTTCTAAAATAATTTGGGAATGATTATTAAAATTCTTTATTAGAGACTTAGTTTTGACCTAGAAAGCTTTTCTTGTATAATATGCATATTTCACCCAACTGAAAAATAAGACAAATAAGATTTCCATTTCTAGTACACCAAATTCGGGCAGCACCAAAGAGTTTCTCAGCTTCCAACCCACATTATAATCATGTGCCATTTTACACATTAGAAAGTAATATATTCTCACCTATTTGTGTATCAGTTTTACAGTTATACACAGCTCTAATACCTTAGTTAAAAATACAGTACTTAAAAAACTAATTAAATCTTTTTTCTAGTCTCAATATGAAGCTATGAATAGGTGATAGTTGGGCTTGTTATTACCTGGTATCATATTAGTATTCACATAAAGTGTACAAAGGTTTCTATAAGTTGCCAAGTATAATTGCGACAAATTAAACAAGGTACAGGGTTGCATCTTCATTCTGCCATGGGGCACATGATGAGGCATATGGCCAAGACAGGCCCGGGTTCCTCATCAATTAACCACAGTTAGGTGCAGCAAGTTATGCAAACCTTGCTTTCACCAGTAGGATTCTGACCAATGTATCTATACCTTGTTATTGGTGTGCCTCCCCGACTCTGCAGGAAAGCAATAGGAAGTAGAATATGTATTTCATCCTCATCCTCACAGAAATGAAGAGAGGAGGAGGTTTGAAAATACAATAGGGCCCCTGTATTTGTGGTCCCACTATCCACATGTTAACTTATCCATGGTCTGAAAATATTGAAATATTAATATAAAAATTTAGGGGGGGAAACAATTTTCATGTGTATTACTATGGTCAGCCATGAGAAGGAGCCAGAGTGCATGGCATGCTTATGAAAAATATATAGCACTGCATCTCTTGCCCTCTATCTATCTATCTATCTATCTATCTATCTATCTATCTATCTATCTATCTATCTATCTATCTATCTATCTATCTATCATCTATCTATCTATCTGTCTGTCTGTCTGTCTGTCTGTCTGTCTGTCCTGTTCACTAGTACTCACAGTTTTCAAAGTGGATGGGGAATTGGAGCCAGTCCTCAGAAGATATATGGGGCCTGCAGTAATTGTTGGTGTCTGGTCTAGGAAATATTCCTGGCAATAAGGATGGACCTGTAGCTCTTAGCTTAACCAGGGTAAATGTTTGAGGCAGGCAATTTGCCTGCTGCTTGCTTTCCCTCAGGATGATGGATGTCTTGGAATAACTTTGGTAAGAAATAGTCTAAAGATATCACTGAGGTATTTTTTAAAAAAAAATGTATGTATCACTAAATATCTCATTTTAAAAACTGTAGTTAATAAAAATGTTACTAATTTCTCTAATTTAAAGAAAAAACTCTATCCTTTATGTAAAATGATAATTGGGCATTAATTAAACTGCCACCTTAGTCTGAGGTGGCAAACCTTTGGTGTTCCAGTGGTTTTAAAAGTTAGCTCCACACTTCTTTTTCATTGGCCTTGTAGGCTGAGCATTCTGGGAGTTACAGACAAAAAAAAATCTGGAGTGGAAAGTTTTGCCATACCTGCCTTATTTTATTTCCAAGGATACCTGATTGACATCATTTATTCCTGAACTTTTTTTAAAAAACAGAACCAGCGAATCCCTTCTGACATGGTGTTTCTGAGAACTTCAGAAAAAACAGGTATGTTGAGATTTTAGTCTGTTTTCTTTTGGGTCTTTTGTGGTTAAAATGATGTTTGTTGTACAGTTGAAATGGAACATTCATATTATTGCTACACCATCATCTATTGGGTTGGTCCATTTGGTTTTAATTATTTCATTTCCGAATTTTACTAAAATATAAATATACTCAGAAAGTATTTTTTTTAAAAATATTCCATTAATTTAAAAATAATAATTCATGTAGCCTTTTGGTTAAGAAAAATCAAATGCATGTGGGGTCATAAGTAGAGATGGGTGTTTCATTTTGGAAGGGGTCTGGTTCCGAAATGAAACACACCAACACAGCTGGTGTTTGGAATGCAGTCCCACCCTCTGGAACAAAATCAACCACTGTCTTACCTTGCTTTACCTTGCGTTGAATGAAATTCCAATCAGGAAGCAGCCTCTGATGTGTCATCTTTCCCTCTCCAGGGTGCTGGCCAGTCAGACAGGGAGGCAGGATGATGCATGTCCTTGCACAGCTCCTGATTAGCCAGTATCAGGGAAATGGAAGTATGACGCATAGGAGGCTTCTTCCTGATTCGAATTTTGCCCAATGTGAGCTAAAGCAGTGATTGATTTTCTTCCAGAGGGTGGGGTTGCGTTTCGGGTGCCAGCTGTGCTGGCGTGTTTCATTTCGGTACCAGTCCCCTTCCAAAATGTCTAGTCATAAGTCTCCAATCAGAGAAGTCATTCCATTGTACTGTATAAGCCATTTATCTGATTTAGCATATAGAAAATCAGAATATATTCCAGTGTATTTTATCACATGCTGACATGCATTTCCTCAAATTGGCTAGATATGCAGCTTGGCTAGTTACAGTGGGGTAATATTGTTATAGTTTTTCTGTGCTACATCCATCATAGGCTGATCTTTAGATGTACAAATGGAATGTCCTACAACAATTGTTGCCACCTCTTCTTTTTCCAAGTGACCCTGCATGTGATCTCTTGTCTGGCTGTTGCTAGAAGAGAGATCTGTCCTGATGAAGTGGGCTTTCCACCATAGATGCTGTTGCCCCTGCTTTTCTTTTGTGCACCTGCAGCAGCCTTAGTCAATGATAAGTAGTAAAAGGGGATAGCTAGGAATCCATGGTTTTTATAGCATATAGGGAATAGTTTTGATACCCCGTTTGGTGTACTGGATTGAGTAACAGACTACAACTCAAGAGACTTGCATTTGGTTATCTGCATTCCTCATGTATAAGTCAGTTTTGACTTGACGGCAAATAACAAAAGGAATAAGGAATATTCTGGCTTGAATCTAATTCCGGCATGAATGGCTTGTTCCCTTAATTTCAGTGGGCATTTTAGGGAAGTATTTAAAGGTAAATTAATAAATAGTATTAATTATTTGGGGATAAAATTAGTATGGTGCTTACAAGATATGGTTAAGATAAATGTTGAGAAGGTTAAAAAAGAGATTACTGAACAAATAAAAGAATATAAAAAATTAAGGATTTCTTGGTTTGGAAGGATTTCAGTATGTAAAATGAAAATTATCCCCAAACTAAACTTCTTATTTTGGATGTTACCTATAAAATGGGATGAAAGTGAACTTAAAGGGATTCAGAGGAAAATTAATATGTTTTGCAATTGCAATAAAAAAGCCAGGATCAATAAGAGCTTATGGTATATACCACAAAAAGAAGGTGTTTTAGGATTACCTAATATTAAGCTATATTACATAGCCAATCAATTAAGACATATTCCAGACAATAATAGGAAATGATAACTTAATTTGGAGAGACTTAGAAATTACAAAAAGAGAATATTTTTTTTAAGGATGACATTAAAGTTCAGGTGAAAAAGATAAATAATCCATTCTTGAAAAATACTATGGAATGTTGGAGGAACTTCAGGGAGATTTTAAGCCAATTGGTTTCACCTTTGACATGAATAACAGAGATTAAGAATTTCCCAGAAAATTTAAAAGGGAAGTTAAATATGCTACTGCATGATAAAAATGCTATATACTTGCGGGATTGGTTAAAGCAAATGCAGAGTAAAGAAAGCATAAAGGAAAATTGGGAGAAAATATTTCCTGGTTGAACATTATACAATTGGAAAAATGGACTAAAGAATGGATAACTAAAGTAGGATAATGTAGAAAATTGACCAGATTTGAAGAAATTATAGATAGAAGAAATGAGACTGAGAATAAAGAACAGAGGAAAGGAATTGTGAGTGAAATATATAAAATATTAATTCAGGAGGTTAATAAAAAAAGTAATAAGTTAACAGAGATTTGGCAAGAAGATACTGTATTAATAAAGAGATAAAAAAGGAAGAATGGGGGAAATTGTGGAATAAAAGGATAGTGAAAAATATGCCAGTGAGAGTTAAAGAAAACTGTTATAAAGTATATTGAAGATGGTATATAACACCTGTGAAGTTAAATATAATAAATAAATATCTCCAATTTGTTGGAGATGTAGAAAAGAAAAAGGGACATGTTTGCATATGTGGTGGGCATGTGAGAAAAGGAAATCTGAATGGAATTTGGTTTTCAATGAAATGCAAGAAATATTAGGGAAAAAGATTCCTATGTCCCCCCAGCTGATACTGTTAAACATAGTTGCAGATACACAACTGAAGAAAGAGGAGGGGGGACCGGTAATTATAATGGTTACGACCACAAGGCTGATTTTTGCTAAATATTGGAAATCTAACTATCAATTAGTAATAGAAGAATGGTATAAAGAGTTATGGAATTTAGCTATTAATGATAAACTGACTTGTGAAATCAAAATTAGGAAATGGCTGAGCAAGTCTAATGACTTTAATAGAATATGGGATAAATTACTGATTTATGTATTCCAAAAGGGTAAAGGGTACACACCTGGAGAAGACTCAATGTATTTCTGGAGAGAAATGGGCTGGTCAATATTATGAAAGTTGTAATTTTGTTTAAGTCCCGAGGGTGGGTGGGTAGCACTGGGTCTATGTCTCTTATACTTGTTATACTTTTGTTATATTGTTGTGTGTTATTTTCTCTTTCTTATGTTATTTTTGCTGTTTTTATAAATTTGTAATAAAATATTTTAAAAAAATAATTTCAGTGGGCATATTACACGCATGGTTCAGTCTGGATCTAATCCTTTGTTGATGTACTGTATATTGCATTTTGTTACAATTAGTATTTACATACTGTGCAAAACATAAAATACATTAATATTAGTCAGGAAAACATTAATTGTGTGTTATAGAGATGTTGTTCATTTTAGTTATGATTTCTGAGATAAAACTATTATTTAAGATTTATATTCTATATCCAATTTATTGCAGAAATAACAAGATGTCCAAATATACCATAAAAGGCAAATTGAATCCCATACTATACATAAAACATGTTATATTATGTTGACAATTTTATCTAGTTATTTGGTGTGTCCACAGAGTATAATTAATTAGATATTACTTTTGGCTGCTTTTTGCACAAAGATGGTTGACACTCTGAACTGTTGAAATTGCACAGAAAATGTAGCATCACTTTAAAATTCTGCTGTTCAGCTCAGGTGTCACCTTCTAGCCCTCTCTGAACAGACTGCTTCAGAATAATAAGGCTGAATAGTTGTGGCATGTGTTCTGGAAATTTCTATTATGTTAAGAAACCGTACTTTCTAAAAGCTACCTGTCTTGAAACAAAAAGTTTGGGAAATGTATTGCTACAGAGAATGACAAATGACTAGAGTGAAGTTTTGCACATACGGCCAAATAAACTTTTGTCTTCAGGGCATGAGTGACTGCCAACAATCTGTCCAAACTACTTTAATCTATTCCCATATCTCAGTTCCTATTCCAGTTTTAACGTTTGATTTAACTCAATCTAGCAATGTTTTGACACCTATCTCAAGCCCCTGAATAATATTGCTTTCTCGTGTTCCATCTATTGTTTTATACATGAACCTTAGTGGAATAAGAACATTAATACTAGAATGAAATTCTGTTGCTTACTGTGATATGTTACACTATTGTATGCTCAACTCTTCCATATGTTCCATTGGTTCAAGTGGGCCTACTTTAGTTATGACTTACTTTAGCATAAAACATTTGTATCAATGGAACTTATTATGGAAGAGTTTGACTCAGCAAATCCCCTTTAATTAAATGGGCTTACTTTAGTGCAATTTTCTATGCTACTCAACAGAATTTCAGCCATACTATACTTATTATACTAATACTTAGAGCTGGTGTAGGGAAATAAGTAATTGACCTATGAGGAGAAAAACCACTGGTTCAAATCTTGCATGTCCTATGAATGTGCTGGGATAACTGAGGCAGACATGTCTTTACCATTCCATTCTTCAACCTGCAAAAAGTATGTGGTGTGAACCTAGATTACAGGGCTCTTCTAAATTATAAGAACAACTCCAAGATGGACAAACTCTAAAGATTTTCCCCATGTCATCGGCATTTCATGAACTGTTGTATTGAAGTGTCCCTGAAATGTTTGGGAATACATAAGGCTTCTACCACAGTGAATCTAAGTACAGTAGTGTGTCCATCTTAGCTTGGTAGCATGGGTTAAAAAGTTTCCCTGTTCTACTGTAGTATTTGCTGCTGCTACAAGCTGTTCAATTTCTCCCCACAGTACCTCCATTGGAAAGATATAATGCTGTAGTGTTATGTGTAGTGAATGTGTTTTGGTGTTACTTATGTTTTTAAATATGGTATTTGTTTGATCCTTTCAAACATTTGTATACACGCTGTTAGGGTTAATATAGTCTTTTTGTGATAAAAGCTGCTGTGTGTAATTTTTTATGAATCTACCTTACATGATTACATAGACTTTGTGTTTATAAAACCTTATAACTTGTGTTTATATTTCCCCCTGTGTGATTGCATTGTCACTATGTTTTCAATGTTAGTTTACATCCCTCATAACTTTTAGATGGTCTACTGTACAGTGGTACCTCGACTTAACGACATTAATCCATTCCAAATGCATATTTGGAAGTCAAATTTTTCGTAAGTCGAGCATGGTTTCCCATAGGAATGCATTGAAAATCAATTAATCTGTTCTGGAGGGACTGGATTAATAGGTTTCAATGAATTCATATGGGAAGGCTGTCCCAACTCCCCTCAATCAAGGGCAGCTGAAGGCTGCTTTCTGCAGCCCCACCAGACAGCTGACTTTGACAGGTCTGACCTGTCAAAATTAGATCTCTGATGGGGCTGCGGAGAGCAGCGTTTGGCTACCCTTGATTGAGGGACATTGCCACCTCCTCCTCCTCCTCCTCCCAGGTGCTTTGATCTCTGCAAAAGAGACCAAAGCATCCAGGAGAAGGAGGTGGTGATATTTGCCTCCGTCAGCTTCCCCCCTCCTTCCCCACCCCCTTGCTTTCCTTGCAAGGCACTTGGCTTGGCTGTAAATCCATCGGTCCCTGCTCTGCCCAGTGTTGAGCAGAGCAGGGACCGATCATTCTTCGGCCAGCCAGGGTGCCTTGTAAGCACGCCACCGCCACTTGCCTTGCAAAGTGCGTGGGCTGGCTGAAGATAATGGGTCCATGCTCTTCCCACCAATTTGGTGAGCATAGCATGGACTCATTGACCTTTGGCCAGCACGAGGCAGTCCGCAGCTGCTCCAGACAGGTGATTTTGACAAGTCTGACCTGTCAAAGTCATCTGTCTTGCAGAGCTGCGGAGAGCAGCGTTCGCTGCCAATTGACACCTCCTCCTCCTCCTTCTTGATTGCTTCCATCTCTACAATAGAGATAGAAGCAACCAAGAAGAAGGAGGAGGTGGTGATCGGCAGCAAATACTGCTTTCCGCAGCCCCACCAGAGAGCCGATTTTGACAGGTCTGACCAGACAAAGTCAGCTGTCTTGCGAAGCTGTGGAGAACGTTCGTAAGTTGAATTTTTCAGTTGTCGAAGCAAGCGAAAGTTGAGGTACCACTGTATATGATTACATGGAATTTATACTCTTTTCTTAACTGCTCACATTCTTTTTTAACTTTAATGCTGCCTTCTAATGCTGTAAGATACACCTCATTTCCCTGTTCCTAAACTTGAATATGTCTTAGTTGCACTGGACTGTGTATTGTCCCTCATTACTGTAAGCCGCCTTGGGTCATTTTCCAAGGGGAAAGGCGGGATAAAAACACTCTAAAATAAATAAAATAAAGGTGGAGTGAAAATAAAAAAATTAAATAAATTCTAGGGCTATTGCTATGTGACAGTTCCCTGTCTACCATTCCTGGAATGCTTCCCAGCTTAAATATCTCTCCCATTGTCTTGAGAAAATGTATGCGACAACGAGGAGACATTTGGCTTGTACGTGGACCATCACAGTCTTATTCCGTCACTTACTTACTTGATCATTCCACTTTTTCCAAATGGGAGAGATATTCCCCCCCCCTCCCCAATCATAGCTTTTATCTCCTCTCCTGGCCCAGATGAGATTCTTCTGTTTTGGAAACAAGAAAGAAAGAAGATAGCCTTACTGAATTATAGGAGCTAGATTCCCGGGTCAGAGTGTATCTCTGACCATCATTATCGCTGCATGAGAGTGCTTGATATTACTGTGCAGAGCAAGGCAATTCTAAAACTGGGAACAGCCCAAACAAAAAATTATACTGTCGAATCTAGACTTTGGATCCGTTCTGTTCTTGCACTGTACCAACTTTATTTATTTATTTATTTATTTATTTATTTATTTATTATTATTATTATTATTATTATTATTATTATTATTATTATTATTATTATTATTATTATTATTATTATTATTATTATTATTATTATTATTATTATTATTATTAACTATGTTACCAACCAACTCAGACATAAGCAGCCTTAATCATTCCCAGATTTAAGACAGATAAAATAAACTGAAAAGACTAATTGTGGTGATGTTGAATAGTTGACTCCACCTGCTATTTTTTCTTATTTACAGGGAACCCAGGCTGCAGTGATTAAAATATTAATTCTCAAGAAAGGCATTTCAAAGCAGAAAAGCAACCACTTTGTTGTAAACTTTTATAAACTGCACATTCCGTGTCTAATTATAAAAATGCTTTAAAAATATTCTAAAGAAGAGTAGAGAACAAATATTCAAATCACTTGTTTAAGCTGAAAATTGCTGTGTTTTACATTATGAATTGGAATAGACACTACTCGATGTTAGTAGAGCTTTGGTGCCTATATCTTGCCATAGCTTCATCCATTTCATCCAGCCTGGAATTGTGGTTAAAAAAAAAGTGGGGGGGGGAGCTTCAAAGATATTATGTGTCATCAAGTCACTTCAGATGTCTGATGGCTATATGAGTTGATAACCTCTGAAATGTCCTATCATTAACGGTTTTGCTTGTATCTTGCAAACCAGTAACATGTTCATGTTAAGTTGATTTCAATTTCTACTCCCCCTTTTATTTAGCAGTATTGGCTTTTCCAGTAATTTCTGCTTAGTTCTTGCAGGCTAGTGACTGTGGTTTCATTTGAGACAATCTACCTCACATTAGGAGTTTCTCTCTTTCTACTGCACCCCTCATTTCCCAAGCAATATTGTTTTTCTGGTTAGTTCTGTATTTTTGCTGTGTTCATCATGGGATAGCCCTAATTGACTCATTTTTGCTCTAGTGGGAATTAACTGGGATTAGGAGTAGGTTTTTGTCCAACACCGTATTTCTGAGGAAATGTTTATTTGTCCTTCTCTTCTTTCATTGTTGTTTTACATAGAATGTCCTTGTCATTTCTTCCTTATCTTTTACATATAATGGATAATTTGATATTTGTTTCCAATGGCAATATTTACTTACTACCTTTTATTTTATTTTTTTAATTTCAAAAGGGCAGATGAAATCTTTTGAAAAACATTCACACAACATGTTTATTGAGCTTTTGGTCCAATATAGCTTTTCTCCTAAGGTTACCTATTCAAAGAAAGGATTTGGAGATTGGAAAATAGCTTTCAGGTCTGTGTTCTGCAGAGTGGGCATGATACTGTGGCTAGAGCAGGGGTGTCCAAACTTTTTGCAAGGAGGGCCAGATTTGGTGAGGTGAAAATGTGTGTGTGGGGGGGCGAACATTCAGGTACATTTGGCCCCCGGGCCAGATTTTGGACAAGCCTCTAGGCTGGCAGAGTGGCGGGCGTGGGGGAGAGACTGACGGAGGCAGCGAGGGCAGGAAAGGTAAAACTGCAAGCCGACATCTCCATCCAATATGGGGATGGGCCATCTGGCAGGGATGTGTGACACGCTGAGCCTGTGGGGAGAAGAGGCTACGGGACACTCAAAAATTGAAAATGGGCCACATTCGACCCCCGGGCCTGACTTTGGACATGCCTGGGCTAGAGGTTAATGTTTATCCATTGTTTGTGTTGTACTAACTAAAACTTTCGTTTCACTCTTTCAGTGAATCCAAAACAGCCCTTCAAAATAGTTTGCACAGGGGGTCTACAGCCACATTGCAGCTGTTTTTGCTTTTGTCATTTCCTAGCAACCATAGTTCTTACCATGTGCTCATCTGCTGGGCTCCTCTAGTACTGGGTAATTCTACATGAAGGTTTTTGTTCAAATTGTAGTATGTGTGTAAATGAAGTTCAATTCTTTAAAAACTCCTCTGGTTTATGAATTATCCTTCTGTAACCATGAACTGTTTGATAACTTAGTGGTTTACCTATCTGGCACTGAAGCTATACTTTCAGAGTTCAGTTCCCCTCTGTACCTCCTTGACGGGCTGAACTTCATGCTTTGGAGTTTGGACGATCCCTTCCAGCTCTACGTTTCTATGATTGGTGGGATTCAAAATGTCAGCAAATGGCCTCATATTTATGTTCAACAGTTGTGCATGTATTGCCATCAAGAAAAAGAACATCAAGTTTTAAATAGCAAAAGGCAGCCTGAATGTTGAAAGCACCAACTGCAGTAATCAATATACCATGTAGGGTGGCCTCAGCCCGTTGTGCTCACTATCATTCCACAGTGACACCAAGCAAAGAAAAATTCCAGAAGTGGACTCCTTTTTGTGAGTTGAACCACCTCTCACCTATACACAAAGCGAATGTTGTGGCTGTATTTCGACAAATGAGGGTGGTAGTAAGAACAAGAGGGTATCTATATGACAGCTGACATAGAGATTGGTCCCTTCCTCCATAGATTCTTGCCAAACCAAAAGAACCAAACAACAACAACAAAACAAACAAACAAACCAAAAACAGACAACCCCTACAGAGATCCCGTAGACCTCTTAAATAAAAATTACTCAAGGACAGTAATTATATACTACACTAGCTGCCTTCAGAAAGAGAGTGTAATCTTTCATAGTGTAGCCATGCAACACTCATTGATGATTTCTTATGTTCTTTGGGAGGAAAACCTCCTGTTGAGTTATCAGAGTTCATTGGACTGTGTCTATTATTTATTGTGAACCTAGTACAGTGGTACCTCAGATAACGAATTTAATTCATTCTGCAAGTCAATTCGCTAACCGAAAAAATTGTTACCTAAAATGCGGTTTCCCATTGAAATGAATGGGAAACCCCAGCCTATTCCTGCCAAAAATGCAATAGGGAAAAAAAGCAAACATACACAAACGCAAGCAGCAAGAGAAACTCAGCCTGTTCTTGCCTGCAGAGCCATGAAAAAGATTGTAAACATGGAGAAAAGAAAGCAGCAAGACTACCCCAGCCTGTTCCTGCTCAAAGTGCAATGAAAAGCAGTGCAAAGATGAATAAAAACTAGCTCCAAAACAAACACCAGGTCGTTCCTGCCAAAAGTGCAATCAAAACCAATGCAAAACCACAAAAGAAAGCAAGAAAATCTCAGCTCCCTACTTTTCCAATTCCAAAAGGTCCAGGTTCCTCAACTAAAAATGTCCGGAATGGCTCCAAAACATGATGGAAAAAGTGCTCCAATGTCTCCCACCCATCCACAAACTACCGGGGGTGGGGTGGGGGGAACGCAATGCAGCCTGGGTAGACTTTTTCATGAAGCATTATGAAAAATTCATTATCCGAGGCAGCCCATAGGGAAAATTTGTTATCTGAAACATCCCTATTCCCAGAAATTTCAATTCACTATCTTAATTATTTGTTAACAGAGGCATTAGTTATCTGAGATATTACTCTACTTACCTAAGCAATTTTTTGTCAAGGATCTTACAATAATACAATCATGATAGTAAAATTGTACAGTTACATATAGTATGCATTTTAAACTGTGAAAGCCTTTGAAAATGTGTTATGGGTGAAATCTGTTTTATTTATTAAAGTATTATTTTTTTAAAAAATTTTTTAAAGTGGATTAATATTAAATTGTGAAATAGCTACGTCTTTCTTTCTGCCAGGCACATACAAATAGGTCCATTTGACCTAGTAAAAGTTTGGTACAGCTGAAAAAAATGTGGTAGAAGAGGGAACTTAACTTTCTCTAATCTAGATAGTGGGATACCCATTGTGCTGTAGCTGATAGAGTGATGGACTAGGACTCAGCATGCCTTGGTTCAACTTTCCACTCATTCATGGAAACTCACCAGGGTGTAGAACTGATAGAACACTCCTTATGTGCTTATCTTCTGGGATCATCTCATATACCTTGAAAGCCCAATTAGGGCTGCTATACACCAGTCCCTTGATGACACATAACAACAACTCTAGATGTTATAAATCTATGCATAAGAGCAGTGTGCCCATATTCTCTCTTATGGCTTTAATAAGTAATACAGTATTTATAAATACAAATATAGCCATGTAAATTCAGATTGTAGATATAATAAAAATAATTTATTTGAAATAAATTATGACTATACAAATCTGTAATTAAATAAGAAATTAGATGAGTTTAGGTGTATGCACTATTGGAAAAAATATTGCTAGTTTCAAGTGCCAACAAATTACAGAAATCATGCAGATTTTCAAAACTGTTATCAAAAGCCAGATAATATTTTTTACATAGTGAAATGTAGAATGTAGTCCTCAACATGCTGCTCATTTACTGGCAGTTGTAATGTAGGAGTGAAATCCTAGGTTGGACAGATTATTTACAATTTGTGAAATCAAATAACAAATTAGTGCTGGTCACTTCAGTTGGCTTTGTGAGGCATAGAAATGATGATGTGCAGCAATTGTCTGTGTCTCAACGTTACTGTATTAAAGGAATTCTCCAAACCAGATATAATTGCAAAATGAATTCATTGCTTTTTCAAAATAATTTTGTATTCTTTTAACCCTTTTGGTAGAACTATATTTGAAGGACAAAAGGGCATAGATGTACTTCTACCACTAAAGAGGAATATCAATCATCCTGTTAGAATTTAAGAACGTGAGCAGATACTTTAAGTGTCTTGCTTTCTCTTGTTCATCCTCAGTGAATGCAAAATAATTCTGGAATGTATTTAATAAAAATAAAAATTCCTAAAACGCACAGAGTCAATATAAGAACTCTAAAATATATGCAGTGAGATCAAGCTTGGATTAAAAGCATCTGTGTGCTTGTCAATAAGGAATTGTGATGAGTTCATGGGTATCATATTGACTTTGTATTAATACATGGTATCCTATTGGACTATAAGCAGATTGTTTAGAATGCAAATGAATCTGTTGATGGATCCAGTGACTGATGGCTTAAATGCCAATTAATCAATTGCTTCATCTGTTTTTTAATTTAGATCAAATATCTCTTGAGTGAAATTCAGTTTTTCAGTGATGTTAGGAAAAAGGAACACTTTAGAACTAATTTTCATTAATCTCATATAAATGCAAGTATGTTTTTCACATGTCCGGTGACAATAATATCGCAGAAATATTTTCTGTATATATTATAGATGCTTTTTACAGCAAACTGAGTTTTTCTCCTAAATTTAGTAAACAGAGTTCTTGATCCCAAATGTGTGTCAGTGCTGCTTTTTCAGTTTGGCATCATTTTAAAATGTCCAGGCACACAGTGATAAAAATCAATCAGTTAAAATGTAAAATTATTACTTTTTTTTTTCAATATTGACTGCAGTTGGATCCTGATTTATAGCAAGCAGGTTGCTACATTACAAGGTATAACACTTTATGACAGCTTCACGTGCCTTGTTTCTCAATGACCCATCAATTAATTCATCAACACTTGACACAGTCTCTTCATTGTGACACTTATACTAGTTGATCTTAATTTGATTGCCATTAAAACCACCGTTTCCTGACAACTCTTGTCAATTATACAAAATAAAATCAAGTATTCATAAGAAGCCTGTAACAGGATATAGGCAGGCAGATTTAATAATTCAGTTTTGGTGAAGCTTAACTGACATTAGTTGTAGCTAATGTTTTCATTTGTGAAAAATTTATCAGATACAACACTTGAGAGAGAATACAGACAGAATACCTTTTATTTGTACAGCCTGTGCTGCTTGGCAGTATGAAGGGAAGGCACATCAGCCTAATTTTCTTGTTCTTTTTTAAAAAAAAAGTAAAAGCAAACATGCTGTTTGAAAGCAAACTTATTCTTGTTATTTACAGACTTGTTCTTTACAAAGAGGTCTTTGAGCATTGACTCCTGAGCCCAACTGCCCGATCATTCTGTATCTATCATAGTGCATCATCTGATCTCTTCCAGCTGGAGAATGGTGAAATTGTTTTGGTCTTGGTCTTCTCTATAGTTTGGCTCTCTTTTCTTAATGTGAGTTAGAGCTAACAGAGAACAATACAAGGAAAATACAGCAGCAGGCTGTGAGATCAAAGCCCCCCCCCCACCTGTACCTTGTATGTTTCTCTTCTTTGTTGAAAGGACATTATTCCTGGTCTTTTCCTGCTGGGTCACTAAAATAAAATACCCCCTTTTTATTCTGCACCCACTCAGGAATACTCTTATGAAATGTTTACAAATTTTTAAAGCAAAGTTTTACTATTTCATAATCAGTTTATTCCTAGACAATTATGTGGTCATTGTCAGGAAAACATGTACATTTTCAGGCTTGTTATCATGTTTGCATGGTGAGCTCTGAGTGATGTTCAGGGGCTTCGCTTATTGGCCTGTGGTTTTAATCTCATGTGTGGCCAGAGGAATGAGCAAGCAAGAATAATTTTCTAAAACAGAATTCCAGAATCAGATCCCACTTAATGTGAGTCTTCTTCTCTTAGAATTTTCATTGATGTGTCACTAGATCACTGTTGGTTACTCTGAAATGATAGCATAGAGTTCCTTGAGGCCTCATTTCTCTACCGGGGCACGTGCCTTCATTAACTCTCATTTGGATTCCTGCAATGCACTCTTATGTGAGTTGCTTCTGAAGACCATCTGGAAACTTCAACTGGTACAAAATGCTGCAGCCAGATTGTTGACTAGGGCTTGTTACTAGGATTATGCGCCTCTACCATTGCAACAGCTTCATTGGTTTGTTTCCAGGCCTTACTTGAAGTGTTGGTCCTGACCTTTAGAGCCCTTTATGGCTCAGTTCCAGGCTATCTAAAAGACTTTACCTACCTGTATGAGCCCCTGTGCATGTTATGATCTCTTAGTCGCACCACTTTCACAAACACTTCTAATGAAGACTTGAGCTGGGATGTTTTGTGTGGCTGTCAGCTTATGGAACTCCCTTCCTGAGGGGTGTGGTAGGGTCCTTCCTTTCTTCGCTTCTGCTGGCAGCTGAAAACAGTTCTTAAGAAAGACCTTTGGGCACTCAGTAAGCAACTAAGATGGGAACGTCTTTTGAAATCTGATTCATAGTTTTCAAATAACATTTTTAAATACTTGTATTGTAGTTTAACATTTTAATTGGTTTGTTGTAATTAATTATTGATTTTAAAATATTGTGTGCCATCTCAAGTTCCCACTAGGGCAAAAACGCAGGATTTAAAAAAAAAAACTAATACATGAATGAATACATATATTTGGAGGACATTCCAAAGCCTGATTCCAGTCTTTAAAACAACAAAAATTAATCTGCCTTTCTCATTTCTGAACTGGGTTGATTCAGCTCCCATCAATTACCAAACAGATAATGTAATACTAGTAGAAGCCTTTCAGTTTGTTTTAGAAAGAGTTCCTGATTGCATTCCTTTTGTCAGCTACAAGTCAGTACAATAGAATTTTAAGTGGTTGCAAATCTCTATTTTTTTTCTATTTGGGAGTGCATTCTTTTAAACAAAAAAAGTTGCTTCTGAGTAAATATTCCCAGTACATAGCATTCGGTTGATGTTTTTCTTTGGAAGAACTCCCCCCCCCCCATATAAAGGTCTACGGGAGGGGGGAGATTTGAAGAGAACGCTGATTCCTTGTTTTCATTTACTAACTGAATAACACTAGCTATCCATGATTTTATTTGAAATTTATTTGGGAACTATACAAATATTTTAATAATTCATATTATTAAATTAATTATTTTAAATTATTAAATTTAAAAATAATATTAAATTAAATATTTTAATTATTAAATTAGGTATTTTTTAAAAAAAACCTCACTAATACATGGAGCACATATTCTTGGGTCGAATCCTGTCAATAAAGTTGTTTTGACTGCCATTATAGACAATCCAGATCCAAATTAGTGGAAGAAGTCTTGGAACACAAGAGGTTTCAAGGTTTACCTATAAAAGCTCTTCACTATAGATAGATCATGAACTGAGCACCTCATCTCCCCATTTGGCCTCTTCCCAACCAGTCAACAGCCTCCTCTATGGTATGCAAATTTGTAAATACATTGTAAATTAGACAAAAGCTAGTTTGGCCAGTTAGGACTTATAAATAGAAATTAGCACTGTGTACCTTGGGTCATATTTTTCTAAGAATGATTTTTTCAATTAATGTATCACCAAGACAATGATTTTTAGAGGAATCTGAAGAACCTTCAGTTCTAGAAAAGAAAGTGAAAGCATTGGGAAGAAATACATCAGCTGAGGTAGATGGGATACTAATAGAACTATTTCCAGAGGCAGATATTGAATTTGTCAAAGTCCTAACAAAAAATATACCAACAAATGTGGAAAACGAAACAGTGGACCACAGACTGGAAATATTCAATATACTCTACATTCCATTCCCTAGGAGAGAAGAGACCCAGGACTGCAATGACTATAGGACTATTGCTCTTAATTGCCCGTGCAAGCAAAGCAATGCTCAAGGTATTACAAGAAAGGCTTTTATTCTATATGGAATAAGAAATGCCTAATGTTCAAGCTGGATTCTGAAAAGGAAGAGGCACTCAAGATCATATTTTAAATATCTGCCGGCTACTGGAACAGACCAAAGAATTTAAAAGATTGAAATTTCAATTTCAATCTATGCTTTATAGACTACAGCAGAACCTTTGACTATGGATCATGATAAATTATAGGTTGTTTTGAAAGTATTGAGTGTGCCTCGGCACTTGATTGTTCTCATACCAAACCTGTATTGTAGATAAGAAGCTACTGTTATGACAGAATATGGAGAATATGAAATATATATGTTTCCTATAGGCAAACATAAAAGACAAGGGTGCAATTTGTCCCCTTACCTATTCAATCTATGTACAGTAACCCCCCGCCCTTTCACGGTTAATATACTGCGGTCTCGGTATATCATGGGACCACAGGATATGAAACAAAGCCCCCCTGGGGTAGGACGGATGGGCCTGTTTCAGGCCTCCTGCACTTACCCCAGGCCTGGCATTCCCTAGAACGGGTCTCCGATGGCCTTCTGGGCCTGTTGGTGGCCCCAAAAGTGCTTTCCAGCGAACTTGAAGTGACTTCTGGTAAACCGAAAACCACTTCTGAGGCCTCCAACAGGCCCCAGAAGCCCGTTGGAGGCCCGTTCAGGGCAGCACCAGGCCTCAGGTAAGTGTAGGAGGCACCATATAGGCCCTCCAGGCCCCACCCGACCCAGCATCTGCATATTGCGGATTTTCAATTATCGCAGGTCAGGTCAGGTCCCTAATCCCCGCAATAAGTGTGTGGGGGGGTTTACTGTACAGAAAATATCATATGGAAAGCTAGGCTAGATTCAGGTAATATAGTAAAATTGGTGGAAGAAATGTCATTAATTTAAAATCTGCAGAATACACTGCCTTATTGTCAGAAAGCACTTGAAGTAATTTTTACTGAACGAAGAATTGCCAAAGCAGAATTACAGTTTCATATTTAGAAGACAAAAATCATGACTACAGAACAACTACACAACTTTAGCATTAACTTTGAAAAAATTGAAATAGATCATCAAGTGTAAGGGTGTGTCATGGGAAACCAAGACTAAGATCATCCACACTGTTGTGTTCCCATTCACAAAGATATCAGGAAAACATTGATTTATTTGAAATATAGTGCTGGAGGAAGTATTAACAAGTGGATCCTAGAACAAATCAGTCCTATCTCTGGAAGCAAAATCTGAGTTGTTCTACTTTAGGTACATCTTGAGAAGGCAATATTCTTTAGAAAAAACAGTGCTGAGAAAGGTACTAGGAAACAAGTTGGACCAAATACAAAGTGAATTGACTCCCTAAAGGAAGACACACTGTTGTGTTTGCAAGAGCAGGGGTTTTGAAGATTCCTCATTCATGTGTGTGTGTGTTGTGTCGTTACAGTCGTGACCGACTCTTCGTGACTCTATGTCCATGGAGTTTTCTTGGCAGGAATACTAGAGTGGCTTGCCAGTTCCTACTCCAGGCGCCTACACGGCACCTGGTATTCCCTGGTGGTCGCCCATCCAAGTACTAACCAGGGCCGACCCTGCTTACCTTCCGAAGTCAGGCGAGATCAGATGTGCTTAGGGCATCATTCATAGGACCTCTATAAATCAGGTGACTCAATGGCACATGGAACGACATTGAATAGGAAAGTTGGTGAGACGCTGTTGGTAATAGTCCAGGAAGTGAACAGGGAGCAACTACTTTTATGACCATATTAAAGTTAAATGTGTGTTAACGAAATCAGTGCTTGAATTTGGGTGCAGTGGAAACTAACTTTGTATATGAAGTAAATGTTATTGTGAAATAATACAGAGTCATTGTAACTACCAGTTTTTCATTAATTATACCAACAATTTTGTGGAATATTAATAGATAAATTTAAACTTTGCAGTTACACAAAAAGGTTTGACAAGATGGTATAAAATAATGATGAGACCTGTGTGCAAATTCAATTGTTTTCAGCTGTGTTTTATTGCTACCAGGATCCCACCTCCCCCTGCACAGTTGTGGATGGCAATTGCAGATATACTTTAGTATGACTTGATTTACATCTGTAGTTTGGAAAATTTCATGTCTCTGAAACATAAAAAGTTTAGATCCAATGTACTGAAATCGTTAGGATTTATGTCAGTCTTGACTGATGTAGGTATCCCTGACGTCGGCATCTCTGTTGCAGTTAACTTGTAATAAGTTGCAGTTAACTTGTAATTAATTAACTGTGGCTGGCCACAGATACATGTGTGTCCATTTAATTTTTTTCTTTTAAAACCTCACTATAAAACCATCAGAATTAGTGTGTCTCAGTACACTGAAAATTGTTTCCAATGGTGCTAAAGAATTACTGTATTTTGAAATGCTGGGGCAGAGGGACATTTTATTGTTCAGGCTCTGCTGTAGTGATCACTATTGAAAGCTGACTAGGCACAAAGGAGCCCCTTTTTCTGGATAAAAGGGAAACAGACTATGAGATAAGTTATTGATGAAATTAACTGCTGAAGTGGAGAGGAAATGCAGCTGGCCAATACATGTCATAGTGTGAGCTCTATTAAATGAATATATGTGCAGTCAACCATTCACAGGAGCAACACTGGTCTTGAACTGCATTGATCTATAGTATAATTCTAAATGAAATTGATGGATGGGAGCAGCCATTGACAGGAAGGGTAAAGAGAACCATGAAATGTCTTGTCTAGATAAAGTATGATGGAAAATAGGCTGTTGATTACACAGTACTATAGGAATGTGAAATTTTCACATTGTCCTATGCTTATTTGCAATGTTTTCCATTTAAGTAACTCTGCTAAATGCTTATTATTTTTGATCTTGGAATTTCTAGAAGGTGTTAACAGATTTCCTCAGATGCCAGTCCCATTTAAGAGCCCAGGTCACGGCTGTGGCCAGGAGTACATTTGAACAATTAAGGCTAGTATGCAAGTTAAACCTGGTTCTTGAGAAACCAGCTCTGACCACGTTGATATATGCCCTAGTGACATCCCGGCTAGACTACTGCAATGCACTCTATGTAGGGCTGCCAATGAAAAGCCTCAGGAAACTTCAATGGGTCCAAAATGCAGCAGCCAGACTGCTGACTGGGGCGGAGTACAGAGATCACATTACACCCCTATTAAAGCAGCTCCATTGGCTGCCAATTAGCTATTGGGCACAATTCAAGGTGCTGACCTTGACCTACAAAGCACTGTACGGCCTAGGTCCTAGCTACCTCAAAGATCAAATCTCACAGTATGAACCAAAGGTGTTAAGCTTATCAGGAGAGGACCGTCTCTCCATCCCACCACCCTCACATATACGTCTTGTGGGAACCCATGAAAGGGCCTTCTCAGCTGCTGCGCCCAGTCTCTGGAAGTCCCTCCCACTAGAGGCCAGGACTGCCTCATCTCTTTTGTTTTTCCGGAAACAGGCAAAGACCTTTGTCTTCAGGCAAGCTTTCCCTGAATGATGGTCTACCTATTATGTGTCTTTTACTTGAATCTACAGGATCACATAGACTTTGTGTTTATAACTTATTATAACCTTATTGGTTTACATTGACACTATGTTTTCAATGTTAGTTTCAATCACTCATAACTTTACATGGAACTTTACTGCCTTTTAATTGCTCGTGTTCACTTGTCGCTTTAATGTAATGTTGTCTATTAATGCTGTAAGATGTCCCTCAATTCCCTGTTCTCAATACTTGAACATGTCTTAATTGTACTGGACTGTATATTATCCCTCATTCTGTAAGCTGCCTTGGGTCCTTTTTCCAAGCGAGGTAAAATACTCTTAAAAATTATAAATGATTTTGTATGTACATATTTTTTCACTCTTAAAACAACTGTTTGTATAGTACCTGGAACAGAGTTAATATTCTTGTGACAGAGCGTTATTTGAAGATCCTTTGTTGATTCATATACAGTTGTGGGCCCATTGCGTAGTAGCCATATTCTTCCTGGCAGGCATTAATGAATAAACGTAGGTTTCTCTACATTTTGTTTAAATTAGGAGTCACATATTTATAATATGGCACTTAAATTTCTTTGAAGATAGGTGCCTACATTGAAATAGAATTGTAAAATTTTATCCTCACAATTCAGTATTTCTGAAAAATTAAAGAGTTAGAGCACCTGGTTTACAAGTAGCATTTTCTTGGTGATATGAAATGGTTCAAGGGAATCATACAAAAACAGTGGCTCCCAACCATGTGTCCCCATATGCTCTTGGACTAAAACTCCCAGAAGCCTTTGCCACTGGTAGTTCTAGCCAGCAGGAAGTTGTAGTACAAGAATGCCTGGGAACACAAGGTTGAGCACCACTGAAATAAAGGAAAGGGCTTTAAGGCACTGGGTCCCAACCATTTTTTTTCCTTCTGTTGCCCTTGATTTCCAGGATAAATTAGTTAGGAAATAGAATTATTACACAAAAGATCTGTGTTTTGATAGTATCTGCTCATAGCAGAAGTAGTCAGGTGATAAACATTCCTGGAAGAATTGTATCTCTTTGCTTATAACTCTACCAAACAATTCAGTACACAGAATCAATTTCATTTGACAATTCTTGACTTTTTGGTACAACTGTGAATTTCATTGGGGGGCAGGGGGGGAATTAAAGAGATATTTAGAGAAGAGATGGAAGAATGAATTAATATTTGCAACTTAACAGAATTAGGAGAAGTAGGGGTAAATCAGAGTGAGAATTTCCTCAACTTTAATCACTGCAAAAAATGATAGATAAAGATAGATTGTTAATGCAGAAATAAAATAAGAACAAAGAAAGGTACAATTATTAAAAAGGAAGTCAAAATATGGAATGACAGGATGTGTTCTTTTGTAAAAGTTGTGATTAGAAAGAAAAAAGCTGCATTCTTATAATGATATACAATTACATTAAATTGTTTCAAGTTGTTAATAAAGTTTTTTTAAAAAAAAAACAACCCAAAAATTCTTGCCTTCTTGAACCACTCATAAAAGAACAGAGGGATTCCTGAGAGGTTTGGTAATCAACACAGTTTTTTTTACATGGTAAATGAAAGATTTACCAATAAAAGTTGTGAATTCTCCTTACTGACCAGTGCTGCTTTTTGAAAATTGAAGGTTGTTGATTGGGTAAGATGTTCACAAATGAATTCACCTGGAAAGATTCCATTTATGGGCATGATGAACCTGTTTTCAAATGCAAAATATGAGTTTGGGATTTGTTATCTGAGACCTTCTTCTGTGTCTCAGAGGAGCTCAGGTTTTAAGAGTTGTTTGGGCTTCAAAGTAATTTTAAGTTCCCCTACAGATACAAATATAAACCTCTGTCGTTCTTTTTAACTTGGGGAGGTGGGGAGACAAGCAGATTGATTCTTATTATTTCACTGGGCTCTTAAAGCAGTGACTTAGGAGGCAGCGTTAGGATGGGTCCCTTCCAAGCTCTGTTGTAAAGCCAAACATGTATTGAAGGCCTAGGTTACAAAGACTTAGTCTAATACTTTGGAGAGCAGGGGGCATGCTCAGTTGTAAGTGTAGAGCCTGAGGAGTACTTTGAAGTAACTGACCTTCCTGCAGTCAAAACACTGCTCAGTTGATAGTAGCCATAATCATTGGTTATATCAGCCTTTCTGTTGGCTTCCAAGTTCAGCCAGAATTTAGGCATCCTAAAGATAAATCGAGTGAAGTTTACAAAGTTGTTTTGAGTTTTTAGCTGGTGAGGTGCATTCAGTAATGCCCCTGTCTTAGGCCCATAGATACACAAGCATGTATGCAATTAGCTTCTGGACTGTATATAGTAATCTTCCTGTTTATGTTCCTGTGTTCTTTTAGAATTAAAAGTGGTGTCATAAAACATTTCAATAGCAACACAATTCCATAGCTTTGTCTGTTTCCATGTAATGGGTTCTAAAACATCTGTCATGTTTTTGTTTCTTTTACAATTTTAAGGTTCATGTTTTATCCGAACTGATCAGCTAGATGGAGAAACAGACTGGAAACTAAAAGTTGCTGTTAGTTGCACACAAAGATTGCCAGCTTTAGGGGTAAGCATTGTAGCTATACATTTCCCTTTTTTCATTGCATCATATGCAGTTGTTATATTTTGGAGTAGATGTGTTTAATTACAAAATTTTATAAAGTGTAGCACTGACTTTCTGTAAACAGTAAGTACATACTGTATATGTTAATGGAATGTTGAGTTAGCTTAGTTGCTGGCTTTGGCATTGACAATATTTCCTATACATTCCTGCATTGTTTTGCTTGTCATATTTCTTGTAACTAAAACATTGAGTTTCTGGGCTCAAATCAAGTTTCTGATTTTATAAGCCCTAAAGAGGTTGGGGGCAGGAGTCTTAAATTACCTCCTCTCTTATTTATGTGTCCTGATCATAAGGTATTCTCTTGAGCCTCTTCTATGAAGATCCAACAAATGAAATGGTATGGCTGCTTGCTAGGGGAATTTTAGTGGCCATATCCTGATTATAATAAAATTGTAAGGTGCTAGCCAGATCCATCAGGCACCTTACACTTTTATTTCCTGGTAGAATTTGAAGGAAGATCATTTCCTGCTTTTTCAATTTTTGGTCCTTTGAAATTGTATTGCATAAACTGGCAATCATGTAAAGTGGTATTCATTAGAGATGGGCACGAAATGCCAAAATGGTGTTTTGTGTTCATTATTCAGGCCCTGGGGCCTGCTTTGTTCTGTTTCTGTTTTTCGGTCCGCCAGGGCCTGCTTCGTTTCCGTTTCTTCGTTTTTCGGGTGCGGCAAGCTGTGGCCGCAGGGAGCCCTCCCAGGGCCAGGCGCCACCGGAGCTGGAGGCATGCGGGCCGGGAGAGCGTTCCCGCGGCTGCGGGGAGCCCTCCTGGGGCCGGGCGCTGCTCCGGTCACCACCCCCAACAGCCGCCACCCCCAGAGCACCGCCGAGCACCGCCCTCCCTTGGGGCCCCTCCCCAATGACCGATCCACCGCTCTGTCCGCCACCCCCATCGGGTCGCTACCCCGGAGCCCCACGCAGCGCCGCCCTAACTGTGGCCCTTCTCCCTGGGAACCACTCCACCCTGGGAGCTGCCACCCCAGCAGACCGCTGGCCCGCATCCCCCGGGCCTAGACCTGGGAAACCTGTGGGGGGGTGCTGCTGCACTCCCCCATGCTCCAACAACGCCTTCTGCTTCTGCTTCCGAGCCGGCTGCACCGTCACCGCTTCGCCATGTGGCCAGGATGGCGCCAGGCGCAGCCGAGCTCCAACATTCTCCCCTTCAAAGCCTTCCGAGTACCGAAGAAGAGGCCGAGATCCCGAAGCCCAGCCCTCATAAGCTTCTCATGAGACCGGCAAAGTCTCGCATCGGCTCCGGCGGGGAGGGGGCAAAGAGGCTCTGCCAAGCCCAGGCCCAGGTCCCTCTCACCGCCCACCGCTTGTTGAATGACAGCCCGGCGGGCTGTCATTCACCAATCAGAGATGGCTGGACATGGGGCTGGGATCCCACCTCCATTGCGCGGAGGCAGGATCCCAGCCCCCTCTTGCTGCCCTCTGCTGCTCCGTTTTTCATTGCGCGAGTGGCGCAATGCCAGTAACAGAAACGAACAGAAACGAAGAAAATTTTCTTGGTTCTGTTCGGTTCAAGCCTGCCCCATCACAATGGTTGTTATTCGTACTGTTACGTAACGGAACGGAGAACGGTAACGAAAAAATTGTCATTTTGTGCCCATCTCTAGTGTTCATGGTTTTGCTGGCAGTCCATTACATGCTCATATGTGCTCAGGTTTTGGAGTCGTTCCCATGAATGACAGCTAGTATAAAGGGGGGGGGGGGGGATATTACAGTGGCACTAATGTATGTTGCATTCTACAATAGGATTTTGGTCTGTTTAGTGATTTGTGGACCATAACAGTTTTAATATTAAAACTACCGTATTTGTATATTATGCTACGTTTTTCTAAAATCATGACACAGAAAATTAAGGGCCATTGTGTACACAGAAATAAGCCTTTCCAGGGGGGTGCGGTGAAGGAAAATCCAAACTTGTCTTACTGTTTCCCTCCGTGGCTTGTTTTTTGCAGGATCTGCTCTGTCTTTCCTTGAGTCCTCCTCCACCCCCACCCACTCCTCTGTTTCCTTTAATTTCTCATTCTAAACACTCCTCTCTGGTTTCGTGGGTTTCTTTTTTGCACAGCTGGAAAGAAAAGAAAAAAGTCACACTTTTTTTGATCATGAAAAGGCGTTTCTTAATTGGCTGCTCAGAGCCTGAAAGAGCCTGATCCTGCAAAAGTCAAACCCACCAAAGCAGAGAGAAGTGTTTAGAATAGGGAAGTGAAAGCAATCAGCAGGGTGGTGGGGGTGGGGAGAACTCAAGGAGGATTTATTAATTTTATTTATTTGGGGGTCTAAAAAGTGGGGGACATCTAATAAATGGCAGCATCTTATAGATGGAAAAATACAGTAGTTTGTTATGATTCTCAGAACTCTATCCATTGCTATAGTTTTTCAATGTATATTTATTTTTATGGGTTTACCTCTTACGCAGTAGCTCTGTTACTGTAAGCCTCCCTGGGAACCTTTGCTAGTAGACAGCATAGAAATATCAAACAATAAGTAAATGAGTTACAGCAGGACTGTCCAACTTTGAACTCCTTTTGCCCGCCGCACATCCTGGCGGGTTCCTTTGTGAAGAGTGCGCTCATGCATCTGCCAGTGCATACACACATGCACGACCCACCACACTAATGCCTGCCCCCCCCCATGCAAACCCACAGATGAGGAGGAGCGGTGACGACCATGTGGAGGCTAGCGGGGCCGAGTTGCAGCCCAGTGCTCCCTGCCCGCAGGCTCCTGGCTAGCTCTGCCTGGCCCTGCTGCTCCAGCCCTGTTGGTGGCAATGCTGATATCTGCTGGGGCTCAGCCAGAGGGTCTCGTCCATACATCCACCCAGGAGCCACTGGGCTCAGGGGCATGGCAGGAGCCCCCGGGGAGGGCGCAGAGGCGCCGCCCGCCAGCATCAGCTTCTGGAGGGCCAGGGCACGTGGGTAAGGCTGGGCCCCAAGCTAGCGGAAATGGTTCCTGTTTTAAACCCCGTGGTTGGTGTTGTTGATGGACTGTGTTAGAATAAACAAATTGAAACTTAATCCAGACCAGACAGAGATATTCCTGGTCAATTGAAAAGCAGGTGAGAGAAAAGGAATGCAGTTTGAGCTGTATATGGTGACACTCCCCCTGAAAAAGCAGGTTTGCAGTTTGGGAATTAGTTCTGTACACCCTGGAAGCCCAGGTCTTGAGGGTGGCCAGGAGTGCATTTGCACAGTAAAAGCTAACGTACTAGCTGCACCTGTTACTCAAAGTGTCTGATGCTGCAAGCACACTGTTGATCAGGTCTGATTACAGAAAGTGTGCAACTCTGCTGTTATAGCAGCTTCTCTAGCTGCTGGATCACTTCTGTGCACAAAATGCTGGTTATGACCTATGAAGCCCTTATACATATTGGATTGAGGCTATCTGATGTATCATAGTTCCCCCCTCATAATCCTCTTCTGGTTTTAAGATCTTCTGAGGAAGACCTCATCCTGGTCTCATAGTTTAATATGACTTTTGCAAGTATGTCTGACAGGGACTTGAGAAAAGGCCTTCTCAATGGTTACCTTTAAGCCTATGGAATTCTTCCCCTGTGAGGTTAAATGGGCTCCCTCTCTCCTTTGCTTTAGGAGACAACTGAAAACATGTTTGCTCAGACAGGGTTTAATAGTTTGATGTATCTAGATCCTCAGTACCTGCTATCATTATATCTGTTTCATGTGTGTACTTTTAATGCTTTTCTGTGAGATGCCTTGAGTTCTGTCACTTAGGAAAAAGCTGGCATACAAATGCAAAAAATAAGTCAATAATTTTTTTTATCATTGATATTGGAATAATATTGCCACTTAAGTTCAGAAATATATTGCTGTTTACTGGAGTTTCCCAAAGTAAAAGCACTATCTTAGAGTTATAGAATCATAGAATCATGAAGATTGAAGGGGCCTACAAGGCCATCAAATGCACCACCACCGCCACCACCGCCACTCAAGGCAGAAATCCAAATCATAGGATATCTGACAGGTAGTTATTTAAACTCTGAAATGCTTCTAGTCTTGGACCACTCACCAGCTTCCATTGTTGTGCTGTTCTCGTGGGAACTTTTTCCTGATATTCAACCAAAAACTTGAACACACTATTGCATGTCCTGCACTTGGACGTAATAGAGAATAGAAGCTGCCCCTCCTCTGTATGACACCCTATTTGAATAGTGTTATGATAACTACTCTCAATCTCCTTTTTTCAAGTATAAACATAATATTTCAAATCCTGATGCGATTGGTTTCCAGCCCCCTAATCATCCTTGTTGCCATCTTCTGAACTTGTTTTAGATTGTCAACATCCTTGAAACGTGGTGTCCAGAACTAGACACAGTCCTCAGGATGAGGCCTAGCTAGTTCTGAATAGAGAGGAAGTAGTATCTCATGGGACCTGAAGGCTGTACTTAAGGTAATACAGCTTAAAATAGTATTTGCCTTTTTGTAGCCACATTGTTGGCTTATATTTAGTTTGTGATCTCTCACGATTCCAAAATCCTCCTTGCTTGTAGTAGTGCTAAACCATCTAGTAACTTGGTGATTATTTTATTTTTCTTAGGTGCTCTACTTCCTATTTGTCCTTACTGAATTTCATTCTGTTTTCAGTACAGTGCTCAAGCCTATCTAGATCATTTTGAATTTTATTTCCATCTTCGAGGGTATTAGCTGTTCCATCCAATTTTGTGTCATCTACAAGTTTGATTAGCATTCTCTGCAACATCCTGGGAAGAGGCTGTAAGAAAGTCTGCACCATCCTCAGAATAGAATCTCATGTTACCATCTAAATGATTGGAGCAAAGGACATCTCAGTTGTATTTCTTGGAATACAAGATAAATAAAAGCTCCCAAAATGTAAATTTTAAATTAAACCCTCATATGTTAAGTGCTACAAAGCCCTTACAATTTATACTTACCACAAGAGTTCTTACATGTCATTTATATTTAATAAATCAACCCACAGATTCTGCTTATTGCTGGATTCTTTGGTTAATATGTAATCCGGAAACAAATTGCATTTAGGATATGCTGATCTCTTTTTTGTAGCAATTCTTGAATGCCACCTGCTGGGCTGCTACTATATTGGCTAAGGATATACGTGCTTCATGTTTACTCCTCTTCTGTGGTTCTTACTGCAGTCAGTATAATTCTGTTTTTATAAAGTCAAATACATTCAAAGCTCTGCCACTAGAAGCTTGGAAGCTATAGAAAGTAAAAGATCTAGTTTCAAAAGAAATGAGTAATGATAGGTGAATTAATAATTTCAGATTTGAATGTTGGCACACTGTTTTAATGAATGTTTTCAAGTGCACTTGACAGTTAAAAGTAACTCCAACTTGCAGAAAGAGATTAGAATTTGCAATTTAAATGTTATCATTCAGTACTTTGTGATTATCCCATTTTGGTGACTGAGAAAGCTTTGTATTGCCAAGATGTTCTTTAATTTTTGCCATCTGTAAATGTCAAGGTTATTGGGCTGGTTTTCAAGGGGGTAGACCCTATGCCTGCCTTGTTCTGCCCCTATAAAATGGTAAGCAAAGGAACATTGGCAAGAAAGTATTTTTGATGCACATTGCTGCATCTTGCAATGGGCAACCACATTTAAGAGTCTGTGCTTATATGTCCCAACAAGTATGTTGATGCAGCTTTTGGGATGGAGTTTGTGAACAAATCCCAAATGCTGATTCTCAGTTTTGAGCATGAGCAGAATGATTTCCCCCTCTCCATTGAGAAGTCCTCCTGCAATAGATTGTCCAAGTTAGAGATCATGACTTCCAAGCAGTGTCTAATCCTCATTGTTGACATCAGTGATTCATTATGTCTCAAGTTAGTTCTCAGTTGTATTTTTAATATGGTCAGCCAGGTTTTAGTGCTGACCTCTAGAACAGTTCCTGATTTTACTGATAGATTATAATGGAGGTAAAGAAAGAAATAACTTGGTTTCATTTAATTTGGAAAAGATGGCAGGAGTTATTGTAAACAAGTCATGGCTCAGATAGAAAAAAGATGGATCTAATGGGGTGTTCCAGGCTACATTCTGAAGCCTGTAAAAAGAAAATTCCTTCCTTTTAATAGATAACTATTAGAGATGGGCACGAAATGCAAAAATGACATTTTGTTTCATTTTTCATTTTTTCCCCGTTTCATTTCATTTGTTTGAAATATATTTTTTTAAAAAAATCCAGTTCATTTTTCATTTTGTTTCATTTTTCGTTATTTTTTTTTTATTTATTTTTTGGCAATTAGTTGGGGCCATTGGCACTTTTCTTTCCAAGCACCTATCGGATGGCGCGTGGGGCCCTGCCGCCAATAGGCATTTTTTTCCAAGCATTAATCAGCTGGCACAGAGCCCTGCTGGCGATTGGCACTTCCCCCCAAGTGCTGATCAGCTGGGGAGTCGGGCCCTGCTGGCGATCAGCACTTATTTTTATTATTTATTTTGAAAAGTGCCAAGATGGGCACTTTTCAAAATAAATAATTAAAAAATTAAAAATGGAATGGAATGAAACAAAAATTCCATTTAGTTTCATTTTGTTGTTTTAAAGGCACTTTGTTTTTCATTTTATTAGGAAACTAAACCAAAAAAGAAATGATTTTTTGTGTGTGCCCATCTCTAATAACTATCCTAAAGAAAATAAACATGTTTGCATAGAGGCAGAGTTAGCTGTTTGGTAATATTGTTAACTTACACTGTCCATAACTGTCACTCATTTTGATTTCTGTAGTTATCGGATGTAAAGGATTGTATTTTGTGTTGTCATGGGCTGTCAGTTCCACTGTCAGTGTTGGACCGTAACCTTATCCACACTGACACCCAGAATAAATAAACCTGCAAACCTTTAGAGCTTTCTTAAAGAACAGATGACACCATCAAAGATGATCAGTACAGATTTTGTTGTCTTCCCAAACCACTTAATGTGATCAGAGAATTAAAATTTCAACAAGTCATTTAATGATAGCTAAGCTGTAAGAACGGTAACATCCAGGTTAGGTTTCCTGGTTTCATAGTCAAATGTGGAATAGTGTCTTTCTCTACTGTACATATTCTAGGACAGTCTTCTCTGGCTTAAGTGATCATGTAAATTTATTAGCAGCAATGAGGTCACTGTAATTTTCAATAAATGGCAACTTGCTGATTTATATCAAACGATCCATAGAGTAGTAAACAATACTATTTACATTTAATTAGTTTTATTGAACCAGAGGTTATTTTATTTGTAATGAACTGTATGTTATGATTGAAGATGTATTTTAATGATCTTTAAGTAAGGTGAACAAATGTTGCCCTTGACCTAATAGAGAAGGTTTTTCTACAATATTGATAACCCAGAGTCATTTCTAAATTATATTTGTGAACTGTAGAGGAAAACATTGTCATTACTACACCATCATTCAGTTGTTCATGACTTATGAAAACAATTAGACACATTCTTCCAAAATGCTTGCTTGAAAGTAAGATAAAGATCCTCATCTAAATAACACTTTGTAATTCCAAAATGTATTTTCCTAATGTGATATATTTTTCAGTTTTCCATACTTAAAGTACAGCTGAAAATGTAAATGTTTATAGCTTTCTTCTATGTAAAAAATATAGGTGGCAATGCTTAAGACTCAATAAACATAATAAACATAGTTTTGATTGAGGGGTAGAGATAAATCATGTTTTGGCAAAGGTCTGTAATTCATATGGGGCAATTATTTACTAAATTGATTATTTCTTATATGATGACTAAATTCTGAAGTGTGCAATGAAGGTGTTTCGGGTAGGTAGGGAGATTGATAAATTTGTTCATACTTGTTCTTAAGGCAATTTTAATGTAGCTATGTTTTTTAAGAGAAAGAACAAATTTTAAAGGACGCACAGCTTGCTCAAAGCGTAACAGTTTCTCTAACATGAGCATCGATAAAGGAAGGAAACTTTCGTGCTTGGCTCACTTCATTAATAGTTTTTATTGTATTACGAGTATGTGTGTGGTATTAGTTTCCTCCTGTACTGAGACTTATTTTTCTGTGCACAATAAAGCACATAATAGCCTGGATTATCTAAATTGTGGGTGATAACAGATTGAGAAGAAGTGAATGATGAAGACACAGGACACCACATGTGTATTAGTTTCATATGAATTATTTCTCAAGAGCCTGATGAAAACTAACTTAGAAGAACAAGAATACATTGAATGAGAGTTTGTGTGAAAGCTTACAATAAGCGGTTCATGATTTAGCATAAAACCAGGTGATTTGTAATGGAAAATGTTGGAATCTGATTTAGACTCTTGAAATATCAATAAAATAGTTGGTTGAACATACATCAGTAATCCAGGAGATTGTGAAAAAGAAGGTATGGTTAGGATTGTTAGAGTTGCATCCTATTATAACTAAATGAAAAAATCAAGGTAAAGAAAGCTTCATTAGATAATCATATTTGCCTCCTTAAAAGTATATGTATGTATCTCAGTATATTTAGCTTTCAAAGCACCTTTAATCTGGAAAAATGTCTGGTATTGCAATTAGTTTCTATAACTGATCATTTCAGGCAACCATGCCTGTGTCCTGATACAAACGTCTTCCAAGCATATCTTGGCAAATGGATCTACTCTGTTGAATAAGTAGCTAGAACTCTGTATGCGAGACAGATGATCAGGATGAGAGATGAAAGGTTCTACAAACACTGTACAAAGTTTCCTAACCCAAACATGACCCTTCAAATGAGCATGCTGGCTATTGTTTTTAACACTTAGAATCATAGAATCATAGAATCATAGAGTTTGAAAAGACTCAATGGCCATCCAGTCCAACCCCCTGCCATGCCGGTACTCCTGAGTCCTAACAAATGGCCATCCAGCCTCTGCTTAAAAACCTCCAAAGAAGGAGACTCCACCACCCTCCGTGGCAGCATATTCCACTGCTAAACAGTTCTAACTATCATGAAGTTTTTCCTAATGTTCAAATGGAATCTCTTTTCCTGTAGTTTGAAACCATTGCTCTGAATCCTAGTCTCTGAAGCCATGGGAAACAAACCTGTCCCCTCTTCGATATGACATCCTTTCCAATATTCAAACATGGCTATCATATGCCCTCTAAACCTTCTTTTTGTAAGGCTAAACGTCACCAGCTCTCCAAGCTGCTCCTTGTAAAGTATTTCTTCCAGACCTTTTAACCATCCTGGTCACCCTCCTCTGGACCCATTTGAGGTTGTCAACATTCTTTTTAAATTGAGGTGCACTCCAGGTGGGGTCTGACCAGAGCAGAATAGAGTGATACTATCACTTTCCTTGAACTAGACACTATGCTTCTGTTGCTGCAATCAAGAACTGTATTGACTTTCTTATAGGCCGTGTCACACTGCTGACTCATGTTCAATTTGTGGTCCACCCAGACTTCCAGATCCCTTTCACATGTACTATTCTCCAGCCAGGCATCTCCTATCCTAGATCTATGCAATTCATTTTTCTCCCTAGATTCAGGACTGTGGCATACCCTATACAGAGCCCCCAGTCGTTTCACGGACCATTGGCCTGTACACACCTTTTTTTATTCTCGCTGCCACCATTCAGAGTTACCCAGTTGAAATAACAGTCCCAGTAGAGTTGTAATGTTAATAAAGTAAAATAATGTTTATTGAATACAACAAGCTGTTTCAGTTTCAGGTTTTCTTGCGCACCTTTAATTGAAAGTTTCTCTAAGCAGTTTACACTCAAATTATGTCCTTTTACTATTCTCAAACCTCTCTCATCTGTCTTTATCTTAACATTTCTTAACCTTATCTCTTCTCCTTCTAACTCCCACAACCCTCAGGCGGGGCCTTTTTAACATGTGGTCTCCACCTCCACACTCCCTCATTGGTCATCAGCATTAACCCTTTACCCCCTCCTGCACAAATGGATTTAACTGCAATGAGGGTAAACGCCTCAAGGACCCCCCATTTCTCTCTGTTCAAACTCATTTTGTTAGCTTTGGCCCAGCACTGTAATCTGTCAAGGTTGTTGTGGATTTTTATCCTATCCTCGAGGGAATTAGCAAGACCTCCCAATTTGATATAATCTGCAGTTTTAATCAGTCTACTCTCTATTCCTTCATCCAAGTCATTAATAAAAATATTGAATAGCACCAGACCCAATTTGGTATAATCTGCAGGTTTAATCAGTCTACTCTCTATTCCTTCATCCAAGTCATTAATAAAGATATTGAATAGCACCAGACCCAGAACAGAACCCTGGGGCACCCCTTTGGATACGATCAGTCAACCATTTTCCCCCAAGAAACCTTTAATGGCATAAAATAGAGTAAAAACAAAGGTGTCAAACTGTGGAACAAAAGACTAAAAGATAGATAAACAAAGAGATGAAAGAGGTCAGATTAGTGGCCCTCCTTGGTCCTGGTCGTATTATTGGTATATAATACAGGGACCAAGTATTCAGCCACTGAGACGGTTAATTCAGAAGATTTATCCTCAGGTACCCGCTGGGTTATGCTCTCTGGGGATCCAGAAAGGTTAGAAATGAATGGGGCCAGAAACCAAAGGCGGAGCTTGTGGTGAGTGGGGCAGGAAAGAAGAATAGGGGAGGTTGAATCGGGTTCCAGTAAACAATGTTTGCATAGTCCGTTCTCAAATGGTACATTATGAGGTCTTCCTGAGAGAAGAGCTGAAGGAAGGATGTTCAATCTAGTGAGCATGAAAGCCTGGCACTGGCAAGGATCAATAAGGTGTTCTATATAGTTCTCTCCTAGTCCTGAAGTTGGACTAGTCAACCAATTACAAATTACAGCAGCACTATCTCTCCCACATTCTACTAACTTCTTTGCAAGTATATCATGGGGAACTTATCGAAGGCCATACTGAGATCAAGATAAGCAACATCCACAGCATTCCCCTCATCCACCAGGACTGTAATTTTACCAGGCCTGTAACCTTATCAAAGAAAGCGATCAAATTAGTTTGGCATGACTTGTTTTTGAGAAACCCATGTTGACTTCTAGTAATGCCAGCATTGCTTGTTAAATAATTACAGACTGTCTGCTTATTATTCTGTTCTAGCATCTTTCCAGGAATAGATGCCAAGCTGATTGGGCAGTAATTATTTGAGTCCTCCTTTTTTTGAAAATAGGGACAAAATTTGCCCTCCTCCAGTCTATGGGGACTTCCCCTGTTCTCCAGGAATTCTCAAATATTATTGCCAATGGTTCTGAATTTATTTCTGCCAGTTCTTTTAATATCATTGAATGTAATTCATCTGACCCCAGAGACTTGAATTCAATTAGGGTTTCAAGGTATTCCTGTACTACCTCACTATCTGTTCTATGTTGCACCGACTATATGTAGAGGGGTCACACATGTGTTGAAATGTGTTCCCAAATTACATTACTTGCTGGATTGGAATAATTTTGCTGGATAAATGAAGATGGCTGTTTATGTGGTGGATATGCAATGTTTTAGGAAGCTGAGTATAGTATCAATCTACATGGATTTTGAATTAAGTTAAGGGATGAGGATTCTGAATTAAGTTAAGGGATTTTGAATTAAGTTAAGGGAATTCTAAACATGAAGTACTGGGCCATAACAGTAATAATTTAGTAAACAATGTTAATTTACAAAATTGTCAACAGGTAGATAGACGTTCAGCATTCACAGTATGAAAACCACTGCATAAAGTTCAAAGAATGCTGTTGGGCTTCATTTCCTAGTATGGAAAATGTTATGTCTAATAGCCTTGGCAATACTGAATCAGTAAATTAAACCAAGTTACTGCTTGTGTGATAAAAGTGAAATAATCCCTGAGTATTATCTGGGGATTGCTCCATAGACATCTTAAGAAAAGCAGACAGTAAGAAAGTACTGTAAATTAATGGATCCTAAGCTGCATTTACACCTGCCTGTTTGTTTACCTTGCTATAACATTGCAATAGGAAAGATTGTAAGACATATGCTTAAATGAAATCTGTGTTTCCCCTTCAAAGTAGTGACCAAGAATAAAACAATTCTTCCCTAGCAAATATTTTGAAAAAATGAAAGAGAGGGGGGATTTACATGCTCTTCAGTTCATAAAATAGAGTTGGATTAAGTTTTGAATTACTGAGCATCTTCAAGTTATAACTTGTGCAGTGATGTTTTTGCGTACTATTAGCTTTTGTGTTATTTACTCATGATCAGAGGTAAACTCTGACTTCTGTGGAAGAAACAATAAATACTAGATAAGAATTTTAAGTTCTTTTAGGCCCAAACCTATTAGGGGACATCTACTAATGGAAGTGATTCTATAAACAGTTTCCAGAAGGAAACACTGTCACCTACATGAGATCTCTGTGCCTCCCCAAAGCATGACCCAGGAGGACTTGGAAATCCCCTAAAGTTTTTGTGTGGTGTTTTTGTGGGAGGGAGGTTAGGGTATTTTTTGTACTCATCACAGTGATTCTTAGTGACATTTTGGAATTTTACTGAGGAACAGTTCAGTTTAGTAAAATCATAAATATGCTCGGTAGATTAGTGTGCACAGGCCTGTTGTCATACTTTATTTTATGTGTGCAGAAAAAAATGGGTGGTGGTAATCGGGTAGGGTTTAGTGAGAGATAAAGAGAACCAATCTCTGTTCATTCTTATGGAAGAGCTGTGAGAACTAATCTTGTCCTTATTGCTGGCAGTATTTGTGAAGATTCTCAGTCATCCAGGTGAGCTTATTTGGAAGTTGAGTCATGGCAACTGGACTTCTTTTCTTGAAAGATAGAAACGTTTCACTGCTCATACAAGCAGCTCCGTCACTCTGAAGTTAGTGCCACTAACTTTCCTCAGACTGATGAAGCTGCTTGGATGAGCAGCGAAATGTTTTGATCTCTCAATAAAAGAAGTCCAGTAGCCATGACTCAACTTCCAGATATTGCTGGCGGTATTAATGTCATAAAAATCCACCATTTTTTTTAAATTATCTGTTTCAGGATCTTTTTTCAATCACTGCATATGTTTATGCTCAGAAACCTCAAATGGATATCCACAGCTTTGAAGGCACTTTTACACGAGTAAGTAGTAATTGTGAGTACATGCCTTTGTCTTCCTTATGCAAACTATTCCTAATGTGAGCATATTCTTAGAATTTTTGAAATTGCAAACATTTGGTGAATTCAATGGGTAAAATTATATTGTGTGAAGATACTCTGGCATAAACTGAATCTGGTACCAGAAATAATTGATTTAAACTAATTTAGACATCCTGGACTTGGGGTGAGTGTGGTATCCCTGTATAGTCAAAACTCAGCAGTGATTTGTCATTGCCACGATCAGGTCCAGTAGTAATTTTTGACTATTAAAAGCTCCCTCTCCTATTTTCAAGACTCCAAAAAGGCTTCTCCAGGGGAAACCAGAGCCATAGGAAGTGACAGAACCTGAAATATGGGAGGTGGAGGGGAAAGCTTTTGATTGGTTTAAATTATTTATTTCCAGTACTGTGTCTTTTATGTGGCATAAAAGGATTTTGCCCGATGTGTGTGATCATTGGGATGCTTTTCCGTTATGCTTCATGAAATTGTACTTCGGAGAAGTATCTTGTTAAAATATGTCTTAAGAGAACTGCTGTAGGTTTTTGAGGATAATGCTGCACATAAAAATACAGTATGGTATATGGTAATACAGTGTCCTTTCCATGTATGGCAATACTACTTGAGAAAAGATGTATCCTTGTATCAAAATGAATCTCCTTTAGATCTAGATAAAGTATGTGCCAAAAAGCAAATGAAAAACTCATGTTCTCTAGATGCTGTCCTACACCATGTTTCAGCCCATGGCCTTAGTGTTAAGACAGACTTCATAGCATGTCTAGAATATGTTGTATTATGTTCTAAGCTGGAGTTTTCAGATGCTTTAAATAATGTTACAGGGAAGCTTGTTAGTTACTCATCTTGTCCATTAAGCAAATAGTGTTCTGTTTTTCATTTCAACAAGAGACGGTTAGCTCCTGGAAGCATGCTTCTGAGTGCCCTAATTGTATAAGGACCAGTTCGTGTCCATTGTCTTTATGCAGTATTTCTGGTTTAGTTGCTAGGGCCATACCTGCAGATCCAAGGTTAAAATGGTATGATTGTGTTGATTAGCACTTTAATTTATTTGCTTTCAGTGTTGGACAGCTGATGATGGGATGTGTACACTGGAATGCATATATTCTTCTGATTGGTTGACTGAAGCATATGTTTGAACATTTGCACAATATTTTATATTCACCTGTAGATGGAAAAGGTATACAGTATTCCCTCTTCAAAAGAAAGATCAGGAAGAGATTGTGGGAGCGACCAAGAATTATTAATATAAAAAATGGAGAAAAATAAAAGAATAATAAAAAAAGAAATAATAAAAGAAACATAATTTAAATAACATTTTCCTTTATTTAAAGTCTATACAGATTTGTTTTACTAAGCTCAGTTGACTGGATTCAATTGTAGATTGAAATGGGAGGTATTATTAGGGAAGAATAGAACAACAAAAAGCCTCTTAAAGTTGTTCAAGAAATGTAAGAAACAAAAATAAAAGGTAACAGAAATAGGATCAGAATTGTGAATGGAACTTTAGAGTAATTATCATGCAGAGACAAAGGGTTTTTAGGGTAATCATGCAGAGAAATAGAAGAGGACAACAAAAGAGGGAAAATGTGACATTTCTTCCACAAGCTCCAAGAAGTCAATGGGAAGTCATTATGCTAGGTCAACAGGAGAACATGCTATCTGATCAGGAAAAAAAAGTACAAAGTGTAGGAGGAAACAATATACTGAAGAACCATGCAGAAGAGATACAAGGATGACTGAGCCCTCTGATGGAACTACAGTTTTTGTAAATGAGGTGAAAGCTGCTTTTAAAGGGCTTGGAAGAAGTAAATCACCGAGAGTAGATGGGATACTAATAGAACTAGTTCAAACAGCAAAGAATGATTCTGTCAAAAGTCTGTCCAAAATGCCAAACATAATACCAACAACATACCAAACAAGTCAAAATTGGAAATGTTCAGTATAAATTCTAGTCCTCAAAAAGAGATTGTCAAGGAAGGTGATAATTTTAAGACCCAAGTAGTCTGTATTGCAAGTAGAATGGTAAAGGGGATTTGGTCTCAGCCACAGGCTGTCTCAACCTCAGTTCACAATTAACTTGTACAGAGGAATGTTTAGGAAGTTTTAGGAAGGAAACTTTTTTCTTCAAGGAAACTGAAAAACCCTTGCCACTGAAATTCAACTTACACTGTTTTGTCCTTTGCATTTTGTAATTTGTTGATTATGCTGTTTGTCCCTTTATAGCCCCAGGCATCTTGAAATGGTGGCAATTGGATGTGTTTATCTGATTTCCCCTCTCTTATAACCAACATTAAAATGGTATTAATGTAAAGATTTGAGAAATACTAAAAAGGGAGCAGTACCTGCAGGCATTAAAATTCTCCAGAATTCTTCAGCCAGCTAGACGGATCAAAGGGAGCTGCAATCTAATTTGAGGACCTTTCCATGCCTGGTCATTAATTCAGTATTTTTATTTTCTCTCTGCAAATATAATATTTTTCACCATGCTTTTTCTTCACAGGAAGACAGTGATCCAGCTATTCATGAAAGTTTAAGCATTGAGAATACATTATGGGCAAGCACTGTTGTTGCATCAGGTAGGAAATAATTTATTTTTCAGTAATGAATAGATGTCAAGTAAGCATAAATTCTCAAAACTTTATTCTCATTATTCTTTCTCTTTTGCTTTATATTTTCTCCTTTCCTCTCTCCATTCTCTCTCCATTCTCTTCCTTCCTTCCTTCCTTCCTTCCTTCCTTCCTTCCTTCCTTCCTTCCTTCCTTCCTTCCTTCCTTCCTTCCTTCCTTCCTTTCATTCTTTCTTTTGCAGTCAACTTGTTTCTGTTGATTTTGTGTCCAGGATCATTAAATCAGATCTGCCTGCCTGCCTCTCTCTCTCCCTCCCTCCCTCCCTCCCTCTCTCTCTCTCTCTCGCTCTCTCGCTCTCTCTCTCTCTCTCCCCCTCCCTCCCTCCCCTCACTCTTTGAAGCTATTTGTTATTTTCTGTGTAGTTCCTCAGTACACTAATACCTTGGTTTATTTGCATAATTTGTTCTGGAAGAATGCTTATAAACCAAAACACTCTTATATCAAAGCAAATTTCCCCATAAGAAATAATGGAAACTCAGATGATTTGTTCTGGGTCCCATAGAGTGTACACACAAAATGCCAAAACTCTCAAAAGAAGTTGGCTAGAAGATCACGTCCACACCATGGTTTAGGTATGTGGCTGCAGAATCTGCTGTGCTTGGGAATAACAATGAATTTACTCTGTGTTTAAATTGTGGCAATCATAAAATGCAATTTGTAGTCCTATACACACTTGATCAGCTGCTTCATGATTAGAAATGCAGTTGTCCCCCACCCTTTTGTGGTTCATATATTGCGGCCCCGGTATATCGTGGGTCCACAGTACATAAAAAAGGCCCCCTGGGGTAAGGAGGAAAGGCCTTCCCAGGCCTGTTGGAGGCCCCAAAAGTGCTTCCCCTCAAACCAGAAGTGACCTCCAGATCACTAGAAAGCACTTTTGGGGCTCTGGGGGACTGGAAAGCCCCTTGCAGGCCCGTTTGGGGCAGTGACAGGCCTGGGGTAAGTACAAGAGCCCACAGAGAGCCCACCCAGTTCCGACCTGACCCAGCATCCGCATATTGCGGAATTTCAGTTATTGCGGGTTGGGTCGGGTCCCTAACCCCTGCGATAGGTGGGGGTTTACTGTGGTTTGAAAAATAAGAAATAATGTTGAAAACAAATTAAAGAAAAATATACAGAAAAATAAAACAACCCCCTAACCTGCACTCTTTTTGAAAACTGTTGTGGCCCATGCAAGGGGGGGGGGACTGCCTTCCTCTCCCGCCTCTGCTTTTGAGGCTTGTTTGAGTCATTCCAGACATTCACCCACAATCGAGCAGGGGGAGAAAGAGTGTACCACCATTGGCTCACTTGTGATCATGTGACCCGCTCCAGTGCTTGTATTGCAAGACATTGTTTGTAGATAAAGGCAGAATTTAGAAGAAATGTTTACTTATCTTGAAAAATGCTCTTAAACCAAGTTACTCTTAAACCAAGATATTACTGTATATCATTTCTATCTCCTCTTTAATGCCAGTCTTATCTATTTTGTGGCCTTTGCCCCATAAAATTGTTAGGACACCAACAAGCAAAGCTACTGAAGGATTGAGGTATTCTACTTTCCAAATCCAGAAACAAATCTTTGTGATGTAATTGAACCCTTTATTTTACTTTTGTTGATAGCAGCATTCCACAACAATAAATATATGTAAATCATATATGGCCATATGTGCTCACCCATGTTTTCTATTTAAATGTATATGAAAATAGAATAGACATTAAATAAGATTCAAGCTTGTGAGTTTTGTTTCTGTCATCTACTAAATAGTTTCTTATTTCCTATTTTCACAATATGTAATAAATTGGATTATTAATAATTTTCTTATAATTTTAAAAAGTGTTTAATAAAAATAAGAACAAACAGGTATCTGAGGAAGTGGGTTGTGTCTTGTAAATGCTCACATGGAAACAAATTGGTTCATCTGTAATAATGCATTTTGAAGGCTTTCATGGCCAGGATCTGATAGTTGTGAGTTTTTCAAGCTATTTGGCCGTGTTCTGGAAGTTTTTCTTCCTGACATTTCACCAGACTCCGTGTCTGGCATCTTCAGAGCAGAGTCTGGCAAAACATCAGGAAGAAAAACTTCCAGAACACGGCCAAACAGCCCAAAAAACTATCTGACTAATAATGCTTTCTTATTTTTACTATATATGCTGAAACTGGCTAACACAGCTACCTTGCTGGAAATACAAAGGGAAATCTTAAGTTTCCTGTTTCTTTACAAATATATAAGTAATTTTTGTTGCAAAATAAGGATGGAAGCCATAATCTTGCTCTCTTTTTTCTCAGGGGGTGAAAATGGTGGCATGGAAGGTATTGCCCCCTTCATATAGGTACTTAGGTGTCCACCATGGGCTCTTTATGTACATTGCTGTATTCCATATTTGTGAAAATATGTAGGCAGTATTCTTCATTGTGTGAGACTAGCATATGTGGGTATTTCTGCCTCTGTATTAAATTCATTAGAACCTTCTAGAGCTCAAAGCAAAAATACCTTTTTGTTGCCATCCACTGTGCATGTCTCTCACCTAGCTGTTGTCCCTCAATTCCCTTTAGCTGCTGCTTAGGAAACTTTTTGAAGTATACCTTATTTTTTGCTCTGTAAGATGCGCCTGACCATAAGACGCACCTAGTTTTTAGAGGAGGAAAACAAGAAAAATGTTTAACCTAAGGCAGGCATGTCCAAAGTCAGGACCGGGGGCCAAATACAGCCCGTTTTCAAATTTCAGGTGGCCCGCAGCCTCTTCTCCCCACCGGCTCAGCCTGTCACGCATCCCTGCCAGCTCGCCCCTCCCCATACTGGATGAAGACATCAGCTTGCAGTTTTATGGTTTGCCTGCCCTCCCTTCCTCTGTCCATTCCCCCCCCAAGCCACCTGCCCAACCTACCCCCCCAGCTCCATTGCTGCTGCATCCTCCCGACCTCCTTGCATATTATAGAGACTTGTCCAAAGTCCGGCCCGGGGGCCAAATGCAGCTGAATGTTCGGCCCCCACACATCTTCATATAACCAAATCTGGCCCTCCTTGCAAAAAGTTTGGACACCCCTGGCCTAAGGTTTCACGCCGAGGGAATCCTGGCTGCAAAAGGGGAGGGCAGAGGTTCTGTAGAGGAGACCTCTTTGCAAACAAGGTGATTTTTGACTAGGGAATCCTGGCTGCAGAAGGGGTGGGTGGGAAGAGGCTCCCTGGAGGAAGCCTCTGTGCAAATGAGGTGATTGGGACTGTGGAATCCTTGCTGCAGCAGGGGACGGGAAAGGCTCCATGGAAGCCTCTTTGCAAACGAGGTGATTGGGACTGGGGAATCCAAGCTGCAAAGGGGGAGGGTTGCAAATGAGGTGATTGGAAATGTGGAATCCAAGCTGCAAAAGGGGAGGGTTGTAAATGAAGTGATTGGGACTGTTGGATCCAGGCTGCAGAAGGTTAGGGCAGAAGCTCTGGGGAGGAGACTTCTTTGCGAACGAGGTGATTGGAATTGTGGAATCCTGGCTGCAGCAGGGGATGATAGAGGCTTCGTGATAGAGACCAATCCCTGACTGTTTGTGAGAATACTCGGCCATGGTTGTTGTAGCCTCCACAGCCTGGTTCAATAGTATATCATTAAAATATATTTTCAAAGTGGCAACATGGTCTCAGCCCTCAGTGTTTATCAGCCGTTATAGGCTGGATGTCAGGGCTAAATGTGATGTTGCATTTGGCTCAGCAGTCCTTTCAACTGTGATCAGTGGGCATGGGGAACTGAGGGACAACAACTAGGCAAAGGATGTGCACAGTGGAGTGGTGTTGCCCTAACAGTCTTTTTGCTCTGAGCTCCAAAAAGTTTTGCACAGACATAGAAACACACTCAAGTGTGAATTCATGGATGACCATTTGAAGCACCACAGTTATAGGTAAGTAATCTGTTATTTTAGAAGTGGTCTAAAAAGAAGCTTTTGGAGTGTTTAAAGCCACCTATTTTCTCATGATAAACCTAGGTATGTTTCAGAGTGTTTCCACTGGAGTGTTTCCATGTTTTTGGTCATGTCTCTGAAGGCAATTGATACACATGCTAACTGTAAGGAAGTAGTAGTACATGGAATAGGAACAAGACCATGGTATTTGGTTGTAGGAACTTAATCCTGAAGATGCTAAAAAAGAGTTTTTATTACATTTGATACTGAAACAGCCTTCTGATAATTTATTTTAAAAGTTGAGCTATTGCTCCCATTATAATATTTTCATATTTTTTTCCCCAGGAACAGTAATTGGTGTTGTTATTTATACTGGAAAAGAGACTCGAAGTGTAATGAACACCTCTAATCCAAAGAATAAGGTTGGTTTGGTTAGAAGAAATGCTGGTATAAATGTCCCCCCTCCTTTCACTGATATACAGCTTAAAAATTAAAGAAAGGGTTAACTTCATTTATTGTAGTATAACTAACACCTTCTTGTTTAAGTGGGCATCTGTTCTGTCAGATAGTTGGAAGCATTACCTAAAGTTTGTATTTTCTCTGCTATATCTGTTTGATCTTCTTGGGTCTTCTTGTGGGATGATTTGCTTCACTTAGCTGTACCTATTTTTTCATAAACATAATGAGTAGGGTATATATTTATATATAAATAGATATGCATCCCTTTAGTCATTCTAAAAATGATTCTTGAAGTTTTTGTGGAAATTGAAGTGTAAACAAAAAGATATCTTTTAAAAACTTCTAGTAAAATTGCTATAATTGACATCTATCCAGTTAAGTTTTACAGTATATTTACTCCAAGTTATGATACGAGGCTCTGACCGACACTTCATAAAGTATACTCTAAGCTAGAGAATACCTTAGTGAAACACACTATTTAACTTTTTTTTGGGGGGGGGTGTCTTTCTTTGTTAGTGTTTCATGGGAATACAGTGATCCCACACCTATTGCGGGGGTTAGTGATCTGATCTGACCCGCGATAATTGAAAATCCACGATATGCGGATGCAGGTTGAGTCAGGCCTGGGGGGGGGCTAGCTGGGGGCTCTTGTACTTCCACCCAGCCTGGCCCTAACCCGAACGGGCCTGTGAGAGCCTTCCCAGGCCTTCTGGAGGCCCCAAAAGGGCCTCCCTGCGAATCGGAAGTGACTTCCAGTAAACCGGAAATAATTTCTGAGGCCTCTGACAGGCCCAGAAAGGCTCTCGGGGGCCTCAGAAATGATTTTCAGCTATCCAGAAGTCACTTCTGGTTCGCAGGGAGGCCCTTTTGGGGTCTCCAGAAGGCCCAGGAAGGCCCTCATAGACCCGTTTGGGGCAGCTCCAGTCCTGGGGTAAGTATGGGAGGCTTGAAACAGGACTTTTCTTCCTTGCCCTAGGGAGCCTTTTTCATATACTGCAGCCGCGATATAGCGGGGCTACAATATATGAACCGCGAAAGGGCGGGAGACCACTGTATTAGATGCCCAAATATCTGTTTGGAGAGGTGGGGATGAGGCAGTCCACTCTGTCTTCCAAATGCTGTTACTACAAGTTAAATATTGATAAAGAGTATCTTTAAAACTGGGGTGCGGGGGTGGGGTCCATTCAAGTCTATGCAGATATCTGCTAATCTTGGCCAACATACTTTCTAAGAGCTATTAAAAAGACATCTCAGCTATCATGAGCTGAAACATGAGATTGCCTTTTATAAACGGTACCTTTATTTAGCAGTAAGATAATTATATCAGCAAAGAAAAAAATCTTGGGCTTAAAAAATCAATTGTGACAGGTTGCCATTTTCATGTCATTTATAATAATAAGTTACTTAAAGTCAGAACATAAGGAAGGAAATGATAATACAAATTGCATAAAGCAGTTATTGCAGCCCCTTGAGTGTATTGATTTGTGTTTCTAATAAAAAGATGCTTTTAAATGTGTCATTGACAAAGAGACAGGTGATATGTGCTATTATGTGAATTAGAATGCTCTGTTATTATTTGAATCTGTATAGCTGCGCATCTAGGGTGCAGATAATTATTTCCACTCTGCTAAAATGATGTGAAATTAAAACTTCTCAGCAAACTTCTAAAGTCTTCTCATGTACTGGAATGAATAAATAACAGGGATAATGAAAACAGAACTGCCTTTTTATAAGCAGCTGACTCCTGGAGAGCTGTAATAGTTTTTGTGGTAAAGACTTAATGAATTGTTGATTTGAAATGTTTTGTATCCTGCTTTAGGCCTCTGCTAGGATCAAAAGGTGGGCTATAAATCAAATAAATAAAATATAAGTACAATAAATTCTTAGTTTTTAAAATTTATTTATATTTTGCAATCTGTTCAATGAAGGAAATAGCGTCAGGATCCACTCTTGTTCTGCTGGTGGAAAAAGTTTTGTCGTTTTGTCTGGGAGAGGCTGTTTTTCTCAAGCAGCTACTCTGCTGAGAATTTTGTCTCAAGTGCTTATGAATACTTGCAATCAGACTTCCAGGTGGCAGAGAGAACGGTTGAGGATGGGGAAAGAAGAAAAACAATTGTTATACCCTAAGTATATTACTGGAATGTTGACTTATGACCCAACAGGTCTAGGATCATCTGGTTCAAACATCTCTCTTAGTGTAGCTGAACCCAGAAGAGTAGTAATGAAGCCTTACTTCGCTATGGGACAGTGATGGCGAACCTTTTAGAGACCGAGTGCCCAAACTGCGATTCAAAACCCACTAATTTTTCACAAAGTGCCAATGCAGCAATTTAACCTGAATACAGGTGGCTGTGAAGGGGCAATACTGGGTGCCCACAGAAAGGGCTCTGAGTGCCACCTTTGGCACCCATGCCATAGGTTCGCCGACACTGCTATAGGGTATACTATTGCAGATGTATGCTTGCGTAAAGGAAATCACAAAAGACTTGGTGGCAAGTTCTGTCTCATTACCGAGGTGCTGGTTGTGTTTCAAGGCACACACCTGATCTTTAGGCATGCAGTCAGGAATACAACCAGCTACTCAGTAATGGGTTGAAATCTGCTGCAACAACTTAGTGACTTCACTTATGCAAGTATAAATTGGCAACAGGATTATGACCATAAATTGGTATAATTATTTAATCTAAAATATGAAAAGAAGTTCATTCTCATCTTATTATAGCAGCTATTTATTGTTGTGAAAAATATCCACTTCAGCAGTGGATTTTTTTTTTAAAGTGAGATGGGCAATTTGCTGTCCTTAATGGAAAGGGCATAAAGAATTATCCCTTCCCGCAGTAATGACTCTAGACTGTTATGTGTGCAATGTGGCTCTGAGTTACAAGTATCTAATTTCAGGAGATAGAACTTGAGCAATTAATAATCTGAAGCCTCATCTAACTATTTTGTGATATATGAAATATTGAACTTCAAAAGAGTAATCTGACTAGCTTTCCATACGTGCCAAAGCTTCAAACATGAACATCTTATTAACATTGTTCTGTTGCTTCTCGCTTGCAAGTAGTTCTTTTTGCATTCCCATTGTTTACAGCTTTTTGTTGCCACTACAATAACAGTTCCTGTTCCTATTGTATGAGGGCAACCAGGAAGAAGACTTTTCTTGTACTTTAAATGTATGAAATTTATTTATTTATTTATTTATTTATTTATTTATTTATTTATTTATTTGACTTTTCTACCGCCCATCTAGACCTAGGGCTACTCTGAGCAGTTTACAACATGGAATCACATGACAATTAACAAATGAATACATTTTAAATAGAGATGGGCACGAATAAAAAAAAATGACGTTTTGTTTGTCGTTTGTCGTTTGGAGGGTCCATTTCGGTTCATTTCCATTTTTCGCGAATTTTTGCAAAAAAATCATTTTCATTTTCATTCGTTTATTACCGTTTCGTTACCATTTCTTTCAATTTTTTGTGATTTTTTTTTAGCATTTAAAGCAGCTCACTGTATTGCAGTAACGGAAACGAAATGCACGACAAAATTTCCGGTGTTTCTGTTCGTTTCATTTCATTTTGGAGACAAAATTTGTTTGTCGTTTCGTTGCGTAACAAAACAAAGAAACGGAAACAGAAAATTGTTCATTTCATGCCCATCTCTAATTTTAAATACCAGAATACAAGGAGCATAATAAAACAAAATATACCTAAATCAACAACGAAAAACTAAAATGAAGATAAAATGAAGATAAAAATGGCAGGAGATTGATAATGGGGCTGGGGGGGGTTGAAAGGCGTGCTTCCTTTTTTACTTAAAAGCAAAAGTTTATAGAATTCTGTAGTTCTGTACTTTTACCTGTATAAACACAAGATTTTATGGATAAAGGTTTATTTGGTTTTTGTGCTTCAATCATTTAAGCAACAATTCTTCTTAACTTTAAGTCAAGACTTCATGATTAATTGCACCGATTATAAAAATTGTTCTCTATCCTAAGGATGTAGACATTGTTAGAAAAAAGCAAAGCAAAGAGGAGAATTTTCTAATGAATCCATTCAGTATGCTTTTAATTCAAATGATATAGCATAAATAGTTTTTTTCAAGGTTCAGTATCCATCTGAAATGATATATTTGAGTCTTTATTTGAGCTTAATGTAGATATGGCAGCATCAACATTATTATAGTGTGATGGCTGTGTGCATAATACCTCATTTGTAGTCTAATCAGCTTATTATGGGATGTAATTCCAGCCTTAAAAATGGCACTGGATTGTGCTCTTCATAATGCATGAATCAGTAATCAATCCTATTTGTATATTTCTTAAAACGTAGTGCATCGAATGATTGGAAACTGCCAAAGCTAAAGGTCATATATAGCTGTTAATTAGCCTAAAGGGAAATTAACTGAATTAGCTAAATAAGATTGTTTTAGCCAAACTTCAGTTTCTTAGAGTCTGAGCTTTGGCTCTTGGGTTGTAAGCAATGTACGGTGTGTGTTCTGTTCATCCTTTAGGAACATTGTTGCGAATATATAATGAATTCTTGATTCACGGTTCTTGCTTGTTTAAACTTTACAATAATAGTGTATGAACTGTAAAGGCAGCCACCTGCATGGCTGATTGGATCACAGACAACTAGAAAATATGCATCTAATCTTCTTTTTGCTTCTTGTTTTCTATTAGAACTATTAAGCTACAAGCTGTGAACCACTTTACTAGGCTGGCAGCTCTAGAAAATATAAAGGCCCAGTTAAGGCAGTTGTTTCTTACGTTGGTTGTGGACAAGTACCAGTAAATGGCTGCAGTTATTCAGGTGTTTATGGGAATGAGATTAAATGTGCTTGAAAAACATAAATTTCACATCTCTTACCAGCTTTGTGTGTGCCAAGTGCATTTACATAGACAACTGTTGTTGTTGTTTTACTGCATCAGGTACTGTATTGTTAAGTTTAAATACCAATATAAAAGTACCTGTTCATTTTTTAAAGTGTTTATGCCCTTATGGAATAAATCTCTGTTCTGTTACAGTTTTTAATAAAGTTATATGTTAATAAAAGTTTCCTGTCATCTAGATAGAAACTTGTTTGTCAACAAGTTTTTGTATGCTAAAGTAGAATGTTTGACATTAATTTAAATGTCTAATAATTATGTGCTAATAGTGACTGCTCAGGGAAGTGTGATTTAATCCATTTGTCCAGTTTAAATTTACTGTGACTTTAATTTTTTCATCAGGCTTAAAATCTCACTGTGTTTTGTTTGGGTCTATAGACAATTTTTGTCATTTATATTTATTACTTTCCTTGCTTCTAATATTCTGTGGTGCAATATATAAACCATCTTGGGGTGGGGAGAGAGTGAGTGTGTTCTTACAGAGGTTGTTTCAGATGGTTAAGGTCCAGTCAGAACATTAGGAACAATATAGCAATGTAGGCATACAGTTGCAGTCTCCCTTTCTGGTAGTTTGTTCTGCCACAAGACCATCGCCATGTAGTTGCTTGTGTTTTGTTGGGCCAGGTTTGGTTGCTGCTAAATGCCATAAAGAAGCATCAATCAGATATGCATTGCGGGAGCTAAGTATAGCAGACACTCTCAAGTCATCTTGAATTAGTTCATGATGATGATGGTAATGATCCAAGAACTTTGGAGCCATCTGGGTTCTTGCACCAACCCAGCAAAGCAGGGGAAGAGCTTTACCCCTTTGCTGGGTTATGGGGGAACCCCCTCAATTACCCGGCAGCAAAGACTGCTCCTTACAGCCCCAACAGCCAGCTGATTTTGACAGCTTGGCAGCCTTGGCTGCCTAATGATTGAGCCCCCCCCCGCAACCCAGTAAAGGGGGGAAGCTTTTCCCCTGCTTTGCTGGGTTGGGACAGCCTTCCCATAGGAATGAATTGAAAGTCAATTAATCTCTCTCTCCCCCTGCCTTTTTGCATTTTTTCTGACCTTGGAACAGATTAATTTGTTTTCAGTGCATTCCTATAGGAAACCGTGTTTCAAACTATGAAAATTTCAAGTTAAGAATGGATTAATTTTTTAATTCGAGGCACCACTGTACTTGTTAGTTTTACAAGCGGAAAAAGGTCACAACATTGGTGTTTCAACAGCATTTGAATGGAACTCAAATGTTTAATTTTTAAACAGTGAAAAAAAATCTATACTTTGGGAATGTTCTTTTAATTTTTTTTAAACTTGCAAATTAAGTTTCCACAATGTCCAAAGCAGTATGAGAATTTGCCTCCTTTCTTCAGCTGTACATACTCCATGTAGTGCTGGTACTCACACCTCTTGAAGTGCCTAGAACAGCAGTTTTTAACCTTTGGCCTGTCCAGTCATTTGGACCAATTTGCTGAATCCCTCAGGCAGCAAGGTGTTGAGATTCTAGGCATTAGAATTCCAAAGCATCTAAGAGATTAAAGGCTAAGCGTCCCTTTCCTACAGCATCAAGTTACTCTTTTAATGTCCAGGAAATGAGGGTTCATTATATCAACCACAAAAGGAAAAAAATAGGGTCTCATGCTGCTCTTTGTGGCACTTTTAACATAGAGCAGAGTAGACCCCAAGCATTAAAAGCTTTTCCTTAGTGAGCTCAGGATGGTGTTCGTTATTCTGCTTCCCGCTTTACCCTCTGAACAACAACCCTGTTGAAACACATCAGGCTGAAAGCAAGTGACTTATCCAAGGTTACCTAGCAAGTTTCATGGCTTAGTAAAAGTAGAACTTGCTTCTTTCAAGGACCAGTCTAGTCACAATATCTTACTGACTTTCAGAGTGTCTTTTTGGAAAGTAATGTTGGACACTCTGCTCTTTCCGTGATTGCTTCCTGCCTGCAGGTTTCATCCTCTTACCCTGGCTACCATTTCTTCTCTGATGCTGAGAAGGGCAGAGTCTTTGCTTGTGTCATAAATGGAAATTTAGATTTTTGCCGGAAGTTAGCACCTTGGCAGATACTGAAAAGGTTCCAAAGGTTCAGGGATCAGTCTTTTTATAGAAGGGGGGAATAAAAAAAAAGAAAAGCCCCCACATGAAGACACTTTTTTCTTGCAGTTTTTGTGAGATTTCCTCCCTGTTTTCAAATAAGATGTTCATGTAATTTATTATAATATAATATGTTGGAAGCTTCTGCAGGCTTTTGTTTTCTTTTAACTTTTTTGTTGGTTTTCATTTGTTGTTGTTGTTGTTCAGTTGTTCAGTCGTGTCCGACTCTTCGTGACCCCATGGACCAGAGCTCGCCAGGCCTTCCTATCTTCCACTGCCTCCCGGAGTTTGGTCAAATCCATATTGGTTTTCATTAGCTGTGTCTTAAATAAAGGAATTATTAGTTGCCTAATGGTATTTCATATGTGATTAGTGCACTAGCA